>CM070490.1:433407-497426 GCA_036324585.1 Champsocephalus esox
GTACACCATGCAGGTCTTTAAAGCGTTGAACCGTGTCCCTGTGTCTCCTCTGCAGCGGCGTCATCGCCTTCAACTCCTCGCTCAGCCTGGAGCTGCAGCCTCAGCCGGGGGGGGGGCGGGGGGGAGGAGGAGGGCGTCCACCTGCTGTTCTCCTCCCCGCCTCTGGGGGGCGCTGCAGGCTGCGGCTCCCCACACACCGCCCCCCCTCCCCACAGCAGCACACACAGGGTGAGGCAACACAACATCTATAAGGGAGGGGCTGTGGAGGGGGACCGCACTCTGGGTGGAGGCGGGGCTTAAGCCTCACTTTGGACCCGCCCACTTAGTATACTGCCCAGTGATAGGACGGAAAGAAATCTGGTTTTCTTTACTAAGAAGTGCTCTTAGGAGACATGTCCTTAGTAACAGCTGGAAGAGAGGGGGGGGGGCTACAAGGACCTGTTTGTGGTTAGGAGCAGGACACTTCAGAGACATGTCCTTAGTAACAGCTGGAAGAGAGGGGGGGGGCTACAAGGACCTGTTTGGGGTTTAGGAGCAGGACACTTCAGAGACATGTCCTTAGTAACAGCTGGAAGAGAGGGGGGGGGCTACAAGGACCTGTTTGGGGTTAGGAGCAGGACACTTCAGAGACATGTCCTTAGTAACAGCTGGAAGAGAGGGGGGGGCTACAAGGATCTGTTTGGGGTTTGGAGCAGGACACTTCAGAGACATGTCCTTAGTAACAGCTGGAAGAGAGGGGGGGGGCTACAAGGACCTGTTTGGGGGTTTGGAGCAGGACACTTCAGAGACATGTCCTTAGTAACAGCTGGAAGAGAGGGGGGGGGCTACAAGGACCTGTTTGGGGTTTGGAGCAGGACACTTCAGAGACATGTCCTTAGTAACAGCTGGAAGAGAGGGGGGGGGCTACAAGGACCTGTTTGGGGTTTGGAGCAGGACACTTCAGAGACATGTCCTTAGTAACAGCTGGAAGAGAGGGGGGGGGCTACAAGGACCTGTTTGGGGTTTGGAGCAGGACACTTCAGAGACATGTCCTTAGTAACAGCTGGAAGAGAGGGGGAGGGGCTACAAGGACCTGTTTGGGGTTTGGAGCAGGACACTTCAGAGTCATGTCCTTAGTAACAGCTGAAGAGAGGGGGGGGGCTACAAGGACCTGTTTGGGGTTTGGAGCAGGACACTTCAGAGACATGTCCTTAGTAACAGCTGGAAGAGAGGGGGGGGGCTACAAGGATCTGTTTGGGGTTTGGAGCAGGACACTTCAGAGTCATGTCCTTAGTAACAGCTGGAAGAGAGGGGGGGGGGCTACAAGGATCTGTTTGGGGTTTGGAGCAGGACACTTCAGAGTCATGTCCTTAGTCACAGCTGAAGAGAGCGGGGAGGGAGGGAGAGGGTGAGAGCATGAGGGAGAGAGCTGCAGGGTAGAGGGGCGAGAGAGAGAGCGGGACACGCGCGGGGCGGCTGGGTGAGCGAGCGCCCGGTGAGGGGAGCAGAGCGCGGAGCGGGCGAGCTGAGCCGCTAGGAAGAGGAAAGGGAGAGGTGGGTGCGCGGGGAGAGCCGTGCGTGCAGTGAGAGTGCCGCGACGAGAGCAAAAAAGCGTAGAGGCGGCTAGTGGGCAGAGTTTGCGCGGAGAGCAGCTGAAGCCAAGGGGAAAGGAGCGCAGGATAGAGTGCGAGCGGGAGGAGGGGAAAGGAGGGGGGAGGGGAGGGGGGGGGGAGAGGGGAGGGGGGGGGAGAGGGGAGAGGGGAGAGGGGGGGGAGGGGGGGGGAGGGGAGAGGGGAGGAGAGAGAGAGGGGGGGGAGGAGGGGAGGGAGGGGGGGGGAGGGGGGGGGAGAGGAGGAGGAGGAGAGGGGAGGGGGGGGGAGGGGAGGGGAGGGGAGGAGAGGGGGGGGGGAGAGGGGAGAGGGGAGAGGGGAGGGGGGGGGGGAGGGGAGGGGGGAGAGGGGGGGAGGGGAGAGGGAGGGGAGGAGAGGGGGGGGGAGAGGAGGGGAGGGGAGGGGAGGGGGGGGGGAGGGGAGGAGGGGAGGGGAGGGGGGGGGAGGGGAGGGGGGGGGGAGGGGAGGGGAGGGGAGGGGGGGGGGAGGGGAGAGGGGGGGGGAGGGGGGAGGGGAGGGGGGGGGAGGAGGGGAGGGGGGGGGGAGGGGAGAGGGGGGGAGGGAGAGAGAGGGGGGGGGGAGAGGGGAGGGGGGGCATACCGAGAGTGGGCGAGGTGCTAGCTAAAAGCGAGAGGAGCGCGGGCGAGAGCAGAGCGAAGAGGAGGAGAGGGGAGGGGAGTGGGCGAGAAGCGGAAGAAGAGGGCAGCGAGCAAGAGGGGAGCAGAAGAGCCAAAAACGAGGAAGGGAAAAAACGGCTAGAAAGGAAGAGCGGAGGATAGCGCTAGAGGATGAGGGGCTAATGGGCGAGAGAGAGGGGAAGAGCTAGAGAGCAGGGGCGAGCGCAAGGGAGCGCTAGAGGCATGCGCGAGTGGGGAAGGGGCACGGCCAAGGGAGGAAGCGGAAGATGATCGCCGGCGAGGTCGAGGCGAGAGGGGCGGCTACAATGGACCAGTTTGGGGTTTGGAGCAGGACACTTCAGAGTCATGTCCTTAGTAACAGCTGGGAGAGAGAGGGGGGGGGCTACAAGGACCTGTTTGGGGTTTGGAGCAGGACACTTCAGAGTCATGTCCTTAGTAACAGCTGGAAGAGAGGGGGGGGGGCTACAAGGACCTGTTTGGGGTTTGGAGCAGGACACTTCAGAGACATGTCCTTAGTAACAGCTGGAAGAGAGGGGAGGGGCTACAAGGACCTGTTTGGAGCAGGACACTTCAGAGACATGTCCTTAGTAACAGCTGGAAGAGAGAAGGGGGGGGCTACAAGGACACTTCAGAGTCATGTCCTTAGTAACAGCTGGAAGAGAGAGGGGGGGCAACAAGGACACTTCAGAGTCATGTCCTTTGTAACAACTGGAAGAGAGGGGGGGGCTACAAGGACACTTCAGAGTCATGTCCTTAGTAACAGCTGGAAGAGAGAGGGGGGCTACAAGGACACTTCAGAGTCATGTCCTTAGTAACAGCTGGAAGAGGGGGGGGGGCTACAAGGACACTTCAGAGTCGTGTCCTTAGTAACAGCTGGAAGAGAGGGGGGTGGGCTACAAGGACACTTCAGAGTCATGTCCTCAGTAACAGCTGGAAGAGAGAGGGGGGCTACAAGGACACTTCAGAGACATGTCCTTAGTAACAGCTGGAAGAGAGAGGGGGGCTACAAGGACACTTCAGAGTCATGTCCTTAGTAACAGCTGGAAGAGAGGGGGGGGGCTACAAGGACACTTCAGAGACATGTCCTTAGTAACAGCTGGAAGAGAGAGGGGGGGCTACAAGGACACTTCAGAGTCATGTCCTTAGTAACAGCTGGAAGAGAGGGGGGGGGCTACAAGGACACTTCAGAGTCGTGTCTTTAGTAACAGCTGGAAGAGAGGGGGGGCTACAAGGACACTTCAGAGTCGTGTCCTTAGTAACAGCTGGAAGAGAGGGGGGGGGCTACAAGGACACTTCAGAGTCGTGTCCTTAGTAACAGCTGGAAGAGAGGGGGGGGCTACAAGGATCTGTTTGGTGTTTGGAGCAGGACACTTCAGAGTCATGTCCTTAGTAACAGCTGAAGAGAGGGGGGGGGGCTACAAGGACCTGTTTGGGGTTTGGAGCAGGACACTTCAGAGTCATGTCCTTAGTAACAGCTGGGAGAGAGAGGGGGGGGGCTACAAGGACCTGTTTGGGGTTTGGAGCAGGACACTTCAGAGTCATGTCCTTAGTAACAGCTGGAAGAGAGGGGGGGGGGCTACAAGGACCTGTTTGGGGTTTGGAGCAGGACACTTCAGAGTCATGTCCTTAGTAACAGCTGGACGAGAGGGGGGGGGGCTACAAGGATCTGTTTGGAGCAGGACACTTCAGAGTCATGTCCTTAGTAACAGCTGGAAGAAAGCTACAAGGACCTGTTTGGGGTTTGGAGCAGGACACTTCAGAGTCATGTCCTTAGTAACAGCTGGAAGAGAGGGGGGGGGGCTACAAGGACCTGTTTGGGGTTTGGAGCAGGACACTTCAGAGACATGTCCTTAGTAACAGCTGGAAGAGAGAAGGGGGGGGCTACAAGGACACTTCAGAGTCATGTCCTTAGTAACAGCTGGAAGAGAGAGGGGGGCAACAAGGACACTTCAGAGTCATCTCCTTAGTAACAACTGGAAGAGAGGGGGGGGGCTACAAGGACACTTCAGAGTCATGTCCTTAGTAACAGCTGGAAGAGAGAGGGGGGCTACAAGGACACTTCAGAGTCATGTCCTTAGTAACAGCTGGAAGAGGGGGGGGGGCTACAAGGACACTTCAGAGTCGTGTCCTTAGTAACAGCTGGAAGAGAGGGGGGGGGCTACAAGGACACTTCAGAGTCATGTCCTCAGTAACAGCTGGAAGAGAGAGGGGGGGCTACAAGGACACTTCAGAGACATGTCCTTAGTAACAGCTGGAAGAGAGAGGGGGGGCTACAAGGACACTTCAGAGTCATGTCCTTAGTAACAGCTGGAAGAGAGGGGGGGGGGCTACAAGGACACTTCAGAGACATGTCCTTAGTAACAGCTGGAAGAGAGAGGGGGGCTACAAGGACACTTCAGAGTCATGTCCTTAGTAACAGCTGGAAGAGAGGGGGGGGGGCTACAAGGACACTTCAGAGTCGTGTCTTTAGTAACAGCTGGAAGAGAGGGGGGGGGCTACAAGGACACTTCAGAGTCGTGTCCTTAGTAACAGCTGGAAGAGAGGGGGGGGGGCTACAAGGACACTTCAGAGTCGTGTCCTTAGTAACAGCTGGAAGAGTGGGGGGGGCTACAAGGATCTGTTTGGTGTTTGGAGCAGGACACTTCAGAGTCGTGTCCTTAGTAACAGCTGAAGAGAGGGGGGGGGGCTACAAGGACCTGTTTGGGGTTTGGAGCAGGACACTTCAGAGTCATGTCCTTAGTAACAGCTGGGAGAGAGAGGGGGGGGGCTACAAGGACCTGTTTGGGGTTTGGAGCAGGACACTTCAGAGTCATGTCCTTAGTAACAGCTGGAAGAGAGGGGGGGGGGCTACAAGGACCTGTTTGGGGTTTGGAGCAGGACACTTCAGAGTCATGTCCTTAGTAACAGCTGGAAGAGAGGGGGGGGGCTACAAGGATCTGTTTGGAGCAGGACACTTCAGAGACATGTCCTTAGTAACAGCTGGAAGAGAGAAGGGGGGGCTACAAGGACACTTCAGAGTCATGTCCTTAGTAACAGCTGTAAGAGAGAGGGGGGGCAACAAGGACACTTCAGAGTCATGTCCTTAGTAACAGCTGGAAGAGAGAGGGGGGCTACAAGGACACTTCAGAGTCATGTCCTTAGTAACAGCTGGAAGAGAGGGGGGGGGCTACAAGGACACTTCAGAGACATGTCCTTAGTAACAGCTGGAAGAGAGAGGGGGGGCTACAAGGACACTTCAGAGTCATGTCCTTAGTAACAGCTGGAAGAGAGGGGGGGGGCTACAAAAACACTTCAGAGTCGTGTCTTTAGTAACAGCTGGAAGAGAGGGGGGGGGCTACAAGGACACTTCAGAGTCGTGTCCTTAGTAACAGCTGGAAGAGAGGGGGGGGGCTACAAGGACACTTCAGAGTCGTGTCCTTAGTAACAGCTGGAAGAGGGGGGGGGCTACAAGGACACTTCAGAGTCATGTCCTTAGTAACAGCTGGAAGAGAGGGGGGGGCTACAAGGACACTTCAGAGTCGTGTCCTTAGTAACAGCTGGAAGAGAGGGGGGGGGCTACAAGGACACTTCAGAGTCGTGTCCTTAGTAACAGCTGGAAGAGAGGGGGGGGGGCTACAAGGACACTTCAGAGTCGTGTCCTTAGTAACAGCTGGAAGAGAGGGGGGGGGCTACAAGGACACTTCAGAGTCGTGTCCTTAGTAACAGCTTGAAGAGAGGGCATCCAGCAGCACGGCTCAGTTAGACCTGTCAGATTGATCAGTGACGTGTTTCCTGCAGAGGAGGCGGGACATCCTGTCTGAGACCAAGTACATCGAGCTGGTGCTGGTGGTGGACCATCAGGAGGTCAGTGTGTTGTTGTTGTTGTTGTTATGTTGTTATTTATGTATTGTTCATAATATTGACATGGTGATGTTTCTGTAGTTTCTGAACTACCAGAGGAACAACAAGACGATCATCTACCGCATGCTGGACGTGGCCAACCAGGTGGACTGGGTGAGCGTGACCTCTGACCTCTGAGGGGCAGATGACCTTTCAACCACAAGATATATGATCTAAAACAAATCCACCTCCAGCTGAGATGTGCTTGATTTGTTGAGTACAAGTGCTTACAGGCTGACTCAGGATTCAGGACTCATAATGCTGACTCAGGGTTCAGGACTCATAATGCTGACTCAGGGTTCAGGACTCATAATGCTGACTCAGGGTTCAGGACTCATAATGCTGACTCAGGTCAGGGTTCAGGACTCTTAATGCTGACTCAGGGTTCAGGACTCATAATGCTGACTCAGGGTTCAGGACTCATAATGCTGACTCAGGGTTCAGGACTCATAATGCTGACTCAGGTCAGGGTTCAGGACTCATAATGCTGACTCAGGGTTCAGGACTCATAATGCTGACTCAGGTCAGGGTTCAGGACTCTTAATGCTGACTCAGGGTTCAGGACTCATAATGCTGACTCAGGGTTCAGGACTCTTAATGCTAACTCAGGGTTCAGGACTCTTAATGCTGACTCAGGGTTCAGGACTCATAATGCTGACTCAGGGTTCAGGACTCATAATGCTGACTCAGGTCAGGGTTCAGGACTCTTAATGCTGACTCAGGGTTCAGGACTCTTAATGCTGACTCAGGGTTCAGGACTCATAATGCTGACTCAGGTCAGGGTTCAGGACTCTTAATGCTGACTCAGGGTTCAGGACTCTTAATGCTGACTCAGGATTCAGGACTCTTAATGCTGACTCAGGGTTCAGGACTCATAGTGCTGACTCAGGACTCAGGACTCATAATGCTGACTCAGGGTTCAGGACTCATAATGCTGACTCAGGTCAGGGTTCAGGACTCTTAATGCTGACTCAGGGTTCAGGACTCTTAATGCTGACTCAGGGTTCAGGACTCATAATGCTGACTCAGGTCAGGGTTCAGGACTCTTAATGCTGACTCAGGGTTCAGGACTCTTAATGCTGACTCAGGATTCAGGACTCTTAATGCTGACTCAGGGTTCAGGACTCATAATGCTGACTCAGGGTTCAGGACTCTTAATGCTGACTCAGGGTTCAGGACTCATAATGCTGACTCAGGGTTCAGGACTCATAATGCTGACTCAGGTCAGGGTTCAGGACTCTTAATGCTGACTCAGGGTTCAGGACTCTTAATGCTGACTCAGAGTTCAGGACTCATAATGCTGACTCAGGACTCAGGACTCTTAATGCTGACTCAGGGGTCAGGACTCTTAATGCTGACTCAGGACTCAGGCCTCTTAATGCTGACTCAGGACTCAGGACTCTTAATGCTGACTCAGGTCAGGGTTCAGGACTCTTAATGCTGACTCAGGGTTCAGGACTCATAATGCTGACTCAGGGTTCAGGACTCTTAATGCTGACTCAGGACTCAGGACTCTTGATGCTGACTCAGGGGTCAGGACTCTTAATGCTGACTCAGGGTTCAGGACTCTTAATGCTGACTCAGGGTTCAGGACTCTTAATGCTGACTCAGGGGTCAGGACTCATAACGCTGACTCAGGACTCAGGACTCTTAATGCTGACTCAGGGTTCAGGCCTCTTAATGCTGACTCAGGACTCAGGACTCTTAATGCTGACTCAGGACTCAGGACTCTTAATGCTGACTCAGGACTCTTAATGCTGACTCAGGACTCAGGACTCTTAATGCTGACTCAGGACTCAGGACTCTTAATGCTGACTCAGGACTCAGGACGTACTGTATCTTTAATGTGGGTTACGGCATCAGATGCTCAGTTGGACGTGAACTGAACTGAGTGTTTCAGCTCTACCGGCCCCTGAAGGTCCGCGTGGCGCTGACCGGGCTGGAGATCTGGAGCGACGGCGACAAGATCCCCGCGGAGGAAAGTCCCACGGACACCCTGAACAGCTTCCTGAGGTGGAGGACCCGGACCCTGCTGCCCAGACTGCGCCACGACAACGCCCAGCTCGTCAAGTAGGGGGGGGGGCAGGTTCTCCTCAGCAGGTTCTCCTCAGGGGGGGGGCAGGTTCTTCTCAGGGGGGGGCAGGTTCTCCTCAGCAGGTTCTCCTCAGGGGGGGGCAGCTTCTCCTCAGCAGCTTCTCCTTAGGGGGGGGCAGGTTCTCCTCAGGGGGGGGGCAGGTTCTCCTCAGGGGGGGGGCAGCTTCTCCTCAGGGGGGGGCAGCTTCTCCTCAGGGGGGGGCAGCTTCTCCTCAGGGGGGGGGGAGCTTCTCCTCAGGGGGGGGGCAGGTTCTTCTCAGGGGGGGGCTTCTCGTTCAGCAGGAAGCTCGCCACAATAAGAGCCTCAGGTGAGCCTGACGGGTGGTGTCTCTCCTCAGGGGGGGCTCGTTTGACGGCACCACGGTGGGGATGGCCTCGCAGGCCTCCATGTGCTCCAGGGACCGCTCGGGGGGGGTCAACGTGGTGAGGACATGCTCAAATACTTTCAAAATAAAAGCATTGTTAAAATGTATTTCTGACTTTTTCTGAAAACATCTCTAAATTGTGTCTCTCTCTCACCTGTCTGTCTCTCACCTGTCTCTCTCTCACCTGTCTGTCTCTCACCTGTCTGTCTCTCACCTGTCTGTCTCTCACCTGTCTGTCTCTCACCTGTCTGCCTCTCACCTGTCTGTCTCTCACCTGTCTGCCTCTCACCTGTCTCTCTCTCACCTGTCTGTCTCTCACCTGTCTGTCTCTCACCTGTCTGTCTGTCTCTCACCTGTCTGTCTCTCACCTGTCTGTCTCTCACCTGTCTGTCTCTCACCTGTGTGTCTCTCACCTGTCTGTCTCTCACCTGTCTGTCTCTCACCTGTCTGTCTGTCTCTCACCTGTCTGTCTCTCACCTGTCTCTCTCTCACCTGTCTGTCTCTCACCTGTCTGCCTCTCACCTGTCTGTCTCTCACCTGTCTGCCTCTCACCTGTCTCTCTCTCACCTGTCTGCCTCTCACCTGTCTGTCTCTCACCTGTCTCTCTCTCACCTGTCTGTCTCTCACCTGTCTGCCTCTCACCTGTCTGTCTCTCACCTGTCTCTCTCTCACCTGTCTGTCTCTCACCTGTCTGCCTCTCACCTGTCTGTCTCTCACCTGTCTGTCTCTCACCTGTCTGTCTGTCTCTCACCTGTCTGTCTCTCACCTGTCTGCCTCTCACCTGTCTGTCTCTCACCTGTCTGCCTCTCACCTGTCTCTCTCTCACCTGTCTGCCTCTCACCTGTCTGCCTCTCACCTGTCTGCCTCTCACCTGTCTGCCTCTCACCTGTCTGTCTCTCACCTGTCTGTCTGTCTCTCACCTGTCTGTCTCTCACCTGTCTGCCTCTCACCTGTCTGCCTCTCACCTGTCTCTCTCTCACCTGTCTGCCTCTCACCTGTCTGCCTCTCACCTGTCTGCCTCTCACCTGTCTGCCTCTCACCTGTCTGTCTCTCACCTGTCTGCCTCTCACCTGTCTGCTCTCACCTGTCTGCCTCTCACCTGTCTGCCTCTCACCTGTCTCTCTCTCACCTGTCTGCCTCTCACCTGTCTGCCCGCCCCATGTCTCACCCTCAGGACCACCTGGTCAGTGTACTGGGCCTGGCCTCCACAGTGGCTCATGAGCTGGGTCACAACCTGGGGATGAGTCACGACACGGCGGAGCGTCTCTGCTCCTGCAGCAACGAGCGGAGGCTGGGAGGCTGCATCATGGAGCCGTCCACCGGGTCAGTACCAGAACCTCTAAACGGGGTCAGAACCAGAACCTTTAAACGGGGTCAGAACCAGAACCTTTAAATGGGGTCAGAACCAGAACCTCTAAACGGGGTCAGTACCAGAACCTCTAAACGGGGTCAGAACCAGAACCTTTAAACGGGGACAGAACCAGAACCTTTAAACAGGGTCAGAACCAGAACCTTTAAACGGGGTCAGAACCAGAACCTCTAAACGGGGTCAGAACCAGAACCTGGGTCAAATCTTTCAAACAGGGTCAGAACCAGAACCTCTAAACAGGGTCAGAACCAGAACCTTTAAACAGGGTCAGAACCAGAACCTCTAAACGGGGTCAGAACCAGAATCTCTAAACAGGGTCAGTACCAGAACCTCTAAAAGGGGTCAGAACCAGAACCTCTAAACTGAGTCAGAACCAGAACCTGTGTCAAATATTTCAAACTGGGTCAGGAGCAGAACCTTTAAACCAGATGAGGACAAAAGTATTTAAACCGGGTCAGAACCTTGACCCGGGTAAGTTTGGTACCAGGAGGTGATTGGTAGATGTGTGTTAATGAGAGGTTCTGATTGGTGGATGTGTGTTAATGAGAGGTACTGATTGGTGGATGTGTGCTAATGAGAGGTTCTGATTGGTGGATGAGTGTTAATGAGAGGTACTGATTGGTGGATGTGTGTTAATGAGAGGTTCTGATTGGTGGATGTGTGTTAATGAGAGGTTCTGATTGGTGGATGTGTGTTAATGAGAGGTTCTGATTGGTGGATGGGTGTTAATGAGAGGTTCTGATTGGTGGATGTGTGTTAATGAGAGGTTCTGATTGGTGGATGTGTTAATGAGAGGTTCTGATTGGTGGATGTGTTAATGAGAGGTTCTGATTGGTGGATGTGTTAATGAGAGGTTCTGATTGGTGGATGTGTTAATGAGAGGTTCTGATTGGTGGATGTGTGTTAATGAGAGGTTCTGATTGGTGGATGTGTTAATGAGAGGTACTGATTGGTGGATGTGTTAATGAGAGGTTCTGATTGGTGGATGTGTTAATGAGAGGTTCTGATTGGTGGATGTGTTAATGAGAGGTTCTGATTGGTGGATGTGTTAATGAGAGGTTCTGATTGGTGGATGTGTGCTAATGAGAGGTTCTGATTGGTGGATGTGTGCTAATGAGAGGTTCTGATTGGTGGATGTGTTAATGAGAGGTTCTGATTGGTGGATGTGTTAATGAGAGGTTCTGATTGGTGGATGTGTGCTAATGAGAGGTTCTGATTGGTGGATGTGTTAATGAGAGGTTCTGATTGGTGGATGTGTTAATGAGAGGTTCTGATTGGTGGATGTGTGTTAATTAGAGGTTCTGATTGGTGGATGTGCTAATGAGAGGTTCTGATTGGTGGATGTGTGTTAATGAGAGGTTCTGATTGGTTCTCCCCAGCTTCCTGCCCGGTCAGATGTTCAGCAGCTGTAGTGCCGCTGACCTGTCCCTCTCTCTGCTCAGCGGGGGGGGGATGTGTCTGTTCAACGTGCCTCAGCTCCTGCTGGGGGGGGCGGAGCTGTGGAAACCTGTACGTGGAGCAAGGGGAGGAGTGTGACTGCGGCCTGCTGGAGGTACCTGTCTCACACCTGTCTCACACCTGCACATCTGTACACCTGTCTCTATACCTGTACACCTGTCTCACTCTATACCTGTACACCTGTCTCACACCTGTCTCACACCTGCACATCTGTCTCACTCTATACCTGTACACCTGTCTCACACCTGTGCATCTGTACACCTGTCTCACACCTGTACACCTGTCTCACACCTGTACACCTGTCTCACACCTGTACACCTGTCTCACTCTATACCTGCACACCTGTCTCTATACCTGTACACCTGTCTCACTCTATACCTGTACACCTGTCTCACTCTATACCTGCACACCTGTCTCTATACCTGTACACCTGTCTCACTCTATACCTGCACACCTGTCTCTATACCTGTACACCTGTCTCACTCTATACCTGTACACCTGTCTCACTCTATACCTGCACACCTGTCTCTATACCTGTACACCTGTCTCACTCTATACCTGTACACCTGTCTCACTCTATACCTGTACACCTGTCTCACTCTATACCTGTACACCTGTCTCACTCTATACCTGTACACCTGTCTCACTCTATACTGTACACCTGTCTCACTCTATACCTGTACACCTGTCTCACTCTATACTGTACACCTGTCTCTATACCTGTCCCACTATATACCTGTCCCACCTGTCTCACTCTATACCTGTACACCTGTCTCACTCTATACTGTACACCTGTCTCTATACCTGTCCCACTATATACCTGTCCCACCTGTCTCACTCTATACCTGTACACCTGTCTCACTCTATACCTGTACACCTGTCTCTATACCTGTCCCACCTGTCTCACTCTATACCTGTACACCTGTCTCACTCTATACTGTACACCTGTCTCACTCTATACCTGTACACCTGTCTCACTCTATACCTGCACACCTGTCTCTATACCTGTACACCTGTCTCACTCTATACCTGCACACCTGTCTCTATACCTGTACACCTGTCTCACTCTATACCTGCACACCTGTCTCTATACCTGTACACCTGTCTCACTCTATACTGTACACCTGTCTCACTCTATACCTGCACACCTGTCTCTATACCTGTACAGCTGTCTCACTCTATACCTGCACACCTGTCTCTATACCTGTACAGCTGTCTCTATACCTGTACACCTGTCTCACTCTATACCTGCACACCTGTCTCTATACTGTACACCTGTCTCACTCTATACCTGTACACCTGTCTCACTCTATACTGTACACCTGTCTCACTCTATACCTGTACACCTGTCTCACTCTATACCTGTACACCTGTCTCACTCTATACCTGTACACCTGTCTCACTCTATACTGTACACCTGTCTCACTCTATACCTGCACACCTGTCTCTATACCTGCACACCTGTCTCTATACCTGTACACCTGTCTCACTCTATACTGTACACCTGTCTCACTCTATACCTGCACACCTGTCTCTATACCTGTACACCTGTCTCACTCTATACCTGCACACCTGTCTCTATACCTGTACACCTGTCTCACTCTATACCTGCACACCTGTCTCTATACCTGTACACCTGTCTCACTCTATACCTGTACACCTGTCTCACTCTATACCTGCACACCTGTCTCTATACCTGTACACCTGTCTCACTCTATACCTGCACACCTGTCTCTATACTGTACACCTGTCTCACTCTATACCTGTACACCTGTCTCACTCTATACTGTACACCTGTCTCACTCTATACCTGTACACCTGTCTCACTCTATACCTGTACACCTGTCTCACTTACACCTGTCTCACTACTGTACACCTGTCTCACTCTACCTGTACACTGTCTCACTCTATACTGTACACCTGTCTCACTCTATACCTGTACACCTGTCTCACTCTATACCTGTACACCTGTCTCACTCTATACCTGTACACCTGTCTCTATACCTGTCCCACCTGTCTCACTCTATACCTGTACACCTGTCTCACTCTATACCTGTACACCTGTCTCTATACCTGTCCCACCTGTCTCACTCTATACCTGTACACCTGTCTCACTCTATACCTGTCCCACCTGTCTCACTCTATACCTGTACACCTGTCTCTATACCTGTCCCACCTGTCTCACTCTATACCTGTCCCACCTGTCTCACTCTATACCTGTCCCACTCTATACCTGTACACCTGTCTCACTCTATACCTGTACACCTGTCTCACTCTTTACCTGTACACCTGTCTCACTCTATACCTGTACACCTGTCTCACTCTTTACCTGTACACCTGTCTCACTCTATACCTCTCTCACCTCTATACACCTGTCCCACCTGTACACATGTCTCACTCTATACCACCTGTCCCACCTGTCTCACCTCTATACACCTGTAGGTCTGTCAAATGTCAGTTTTCCCCCAGAATTCTGTGTGATGTGGACGGTTAGCAGGGCCGTCTCTGGCCAACTTGAGGCCCCCTCCGCGAGGTGAGGCCCCCTCCGCAAGGTGAGGCCCCCTCCGCGAGGTGAGGCCCCCCTCCGCGAGGTGATGCCCCCCTCCGCGAGGTGATGCCCCTCTCCGCGAGGTGATGCCCCCCTCCGCGAGGTGATGCCCCCCTCCGCGAGGTCAGGCCCCCTCCGTGAGGTGAGGCCCCCCTCCGCGAGGTGAGGCCCCCCTCCGCGAGGTGAGGCCCCCCTCCGCGAGGTGAGGCCCCCCTCCGCGAGGTCAGGCCCCCTCCGCGAGGTGAGGCCCCCCTCCGCGAGGTCAGGCCCCCTCCGCGAGGTGATGCCCCCCTCCGCGAGGTGAGGGCCCCCCCGCGAGGCGAGCGCCGGCCCCCCCGCGAGGCGAGCGCCGGCCCCCCCGCGAGGCGAGCGCCGGCCCTGACGGTTAGTGTACACGGTGTGGAAGTTAGTCTGGTATCGATGAATGTGTGGTGTCACCCTCTCCCTGCGGACCCCCTGCTGCTTCCTGCTGCGCTGTGATTGGTCAGGAGTGTGAGGACCCCTGCTGCAACGCCTCCACCTGTCGGCTCGTACCTGGAGCCCAGTGCTCGTCTGACGGCATCTGCTGCCAGGACTGCAAGGTGACACACACACACACACACACACACACACACACACACACACACACACACACTATAATCATTATATGTTTTAATATAATTAAAGTCTCCCTGAAACTGAGAGTAAACACTTTTCTTTTTTGTAATTCCATTTTATTTCTGTTGAGATGTTTAAATGTCCTCTCTCCTCTCTCCTCTCCTCTCTCCTCTCTCCTCTCTCCTATCCTCTCCTCCTCTCCTCTCTCCTCTCCTCTCTCCTCTCCTCTCTCCTCTCTCCTCCTCTCCTATCCTCTCCTCTCCTCCTCTCCTATCCTCTCCTCTCCTCTCTCCTCTCTCCTCTCCTCTCTCCTCTTCTCTCTCCTCTCTCCTCTCTCCTATCCTCTCCTCCTCTCCTCTCCTCTCTCCTCTCTCCTCTCCTCTCTCCTCCTCTCCTATCCTCTCCTCTCCTCTCTCCTCTCTCCTCCTCTCCTCTCTCCTCTCTCCGCTCCGTTCTCTCCTCCCTCTCCTCTCTCCTCTCTCCCCTCTCCTCTCCTCTCTCCTCTCTCCTCTCTCCTCTCTCCTATCCTCTCCTCTCTCCTCTCTCCTCTCCTCTCTCCTTTCCCTCTCCTCTCTCCTCTCTCCTCTCTCCTCTCCTCTCTCCTCTCTCCGCTCCGTTCTCTCCTCCCTCTCCTCTCTCCTCTCTCTCCTCTCTCCTATCCTCTCCTCTCCTCTCTCCCCTCTCTCCTCTCTCCCCTCTCCCTCTCCTCTCTCCTCCCCTTTTCCTCTCCTCTCCTCTCCTCTCTCTCCTCTCTCCTCTCTCTCTCCTCTCCTCTCTCCTCCCTCTCCTCTCTCTTCTCTCTCCTCTCTCCTCTCCTCTCCTCTCCAGCTGAGGGAGGCGGGCTCCAGGTGTCGGGACCCCCTGGGGGAATGTGACCTACCTGAGTTCTGCACAGGCTCCTCCCCCTACTGCCCCCCCAACGTGTTCCTGCAGAACGGGCAGCGCTGCGAGGACGAGGCGTCGTACTGCTACGAGGGCGTGTGCGCCAGCATGAAGTCCCAGTGCCAGCTGCTGTGGGGCCCCAGTGAGATCACTATTGTTACTATTCCTCTGAGTACTTTATATACTGTATATACTGTATATACTTTATATACAGTATATACTTTACATACTGTATATACTTTACATACTTGACACTGTGTCCTCAGACGCCACCAGCGCTCCGCCCGTCTGTTTCTCATCCGTCAACAAACAGGGAAACAAATATGGAAACTGTGGAAAGATGAAGAACGGATCCTACATCCCCTGTGGAGACGCGTGAGTACACACAGTACACACATAGTACACACAGTACACACATAGTACACACACAGTACATCGCATTTAGCTGACGCTTTTATCCAAAGCGACTTACAATAAGTACATTCGATCAGGAAGACACACAGTACACACATGGTACACACATAGTACACACATAGTACACACACACAGTACACACATAGTACACTCACAGTACACACATAGTACACACACACAGTACACACATAGTACACTCACAGTACACACATAGTACACATAGTACACACACACACACACACACACACACAGTACACACATAGTACACACACACACACACACACATAGTACACACAGTACACACATAGTACACATAGTACACACACACAGTACACACATAGTACACACAGTACACATAGTACACTCACAGTACACACATAGTACACATAGTACACACACACACACACACACACACAGTACACACATAACACACACACACACACCTACACACATATTACACACACACACAGTACACACATAGCACACACATATTACACACACACACACAGTACACACACACACACACATAGTACACACAGTACACACATAGTACACATAGTACACACACACAGTACACACATAGTACACATAGTACACACACAGTACACACAGTACACACACAGTACTCACAGTACACACCCAGTACACACATAGTACTCACAGTATACACATACAGATGTAGCACTCCACATAGGACTCACAGTACACACATAGTACACACACAGTACACACATAGTACTCACACACAGTACACACATAGTACACCCACACAGTACACATAGTACACACACGCAGTACACACATAGTACTCACAGTACACACAGTACACACATAGTACTCACAGTACACACATAGTACTCACAGTACACACATAGTACTCACAGTACACACACAGTACACACATAGTACTCACAGTATACACAGTACACACATAGTACTCACAGTACACACATAGTACACACACAGTACACACATAGTACTCACAGTACACACATAGTACTCACAGTATACACATAGTACACACACGCAGTACACACATAGTACTCACAGTATACACGGTACACACATAGTACTCACAGTATACATAGTACACACATAGTACTCACAGTATACACAGTACACACATAGTACTCACAGTACACACATAGTACACACACAGTACACACATAGTACTCACAGTATACATAGTACACACATAGTACTCACAGTATACATAGTACACACATAGTACTCACAGTATACACAGTACACACATAGTACTCACAGTACACACATAGTACACACACAGTACACACATAGTACTCACAGTACACACACAGTACACACATAGTACTCACAGTACACACAGTACACACACAGTACACACATAGTACTCACAGTACACACACAGTACACACATAGTACTCACAGTACACACAGTACACACACAGTACACACATAGTACTCACAGTACACACATAGTACACACACAGTACACACACAGTACACACATAGTACTCACAGTACTCACAGTACACACATAGTACTCACAGTACACACATAGTGTGTGTACACATTAACGACACCGACACTCTGTTGTTTGGCTGCCCAGATGGTGGTGCTCCGTCTGGGTCACTGCACTGAGACGGTGGGTCTTCGGCGCCTAGCTTGATCGCCCCATGCACGTTAGTTGGGTGCTCCAGGGCATCGCTGTTATTCGATGTGGACGAAGCTTTTGTCTCTATCCCCACGCATTGGAAATAGTGGTTATATCTCCAGGTTTGGATGTAACTTCTGTTCGACAGCTCTCTCACAGACAGTCTCACAGAAGTTACATCCATTTCTCACTTATTCTGACCATGGACCAAATAAACGAACCCAAAAGCCACGTTGTCATTGTTGTCCTACTTGGGTTGCCGTCCGGAGTTGTCGAATATGGCGGACCATCTCGCACATGCGCACTGCAGATCGGGACAGTGTGTCCTCTGACATCACTTCCTGTGTGTCCTCTGACATCACTTCCTGTGTGTCCTCTGACCTCGTTTCCTGTGTATCCTCTGACCTCGTCTCCTGTGTGTCCTCTGACCTCGTTTCCTGTGTGTCCTCTGACATCACTTCCTGTGTGTTTAGTGACGTGCAGTGCGGCAGGATCCAGTGTGAGGGGGGGGGAGGCAGCGCCCCCTGCTGGGCTCCAACACAGAGATCCTCACCACCAGGGTGCGCTTCAACCACAGCGACCTGGTCTGCAGAGGAACCTTCTTCCACCTGGGGGACGACGTGTCTGACCCGGCCACCGTGAGCCAGGGGACGGCCTGCAGCCAGAACAAGGTCTAACCAATACCCTAACCCATACCCCAACCCATACCTTATCCCATACCTTAACCCACACCCTAACCCACAC
This sequence comes from Champsocephalus esox, assembly GCA_036324585.1. NCBI lineage: Eukaryota > Metazoa > Chordata > Actinopteri > Perciformes > Channichthyidae > Champsocephalus > Champsocephalus esox. Next base: position 451,621 of record CM070490.1, read on the forward strand.
CCTAACCCACACCCTAACCCACACCCTAACCCACACCCTAACCCACACCCACACCCCAACCCATACCTTATCCCACACCCTAACCCTAACCCACACCTTAACCCACACCCTAACCCCACACCCTAACCCACACCCTAACACACACCCTAACACACACCCTAACCCACACCCACACCCTAACCCACACCTTATCCCACACCCTAACCCATACCCACACCCTAACCCACACCCTAACCCACACCTAACCCACACCCTAACCCACACCCACACCCAACCCACACCCTAACCCACACCCTAACCCACACAACCCACACACCCAACCCCCCTAACCCACACCTAACCCACCCTAACCCACACCCTAACCCACCTAACCCACACCTTAACCCACACCTTAACCCACACCCTAACCCACACCCTAACCCACCCAACCCACCCTTAACCCACACCTTAACCCACACCCTAACCCACACCTTAACCCACACCCTAACCCACACCCTAACCCACACCCAACCCACACCTAACCCACCAACCCACCCCTAACCCACACCCAAACCCACACCCTAACCCACACCCTAACCCACACCCTAACCCCACACACACTTAACCCACACCCAACCCACACCCTAACCCACCCCACACACCCTAACCCACACCCACACCCTACACCCTACCCACACCTACACACCCTAACCCACACCCAACCCACACCACCCACCCACCACACCCACCCTACCCCACCCCACACCTAACCCACACCCTAACCCACACCCTAACCCACACCCTAACCCACACCCAACCCACACCCTAACCCACACCCACACCCTACCCACACCACCCACACCCTACACCCACACCCACCCACACACACCCACACCTAACCCACACCCTAACCCACACCCACACCCCACACCCCCCACCCTAACCCACACCTACCCCACACCCACACCCACCCAACCCACACCCTAACCCACACCCAACCCACCCTAACCCACACCCTAACCCACACCCTAACACACACCCTACCACACCCAACCCACACCACACCCAACCCCACCACCCACCCCACCCACACCCACACCACCACACCCACCCACACCACCCACACCCTAACCCACACCCTAACCCACACCCTAACCCACCCAACCCACACCTAACCCACACCTTAACCCACACCTAACCCACACCCTAACCCCACACCTAACCCACACCTAACCCACACCCTAACCCACACCCTAACCCACACCTTAACCCACACCTTAACCCACACCTTAACCCACACCCTAACCCACACCCTAACCCACACCCTAACCCACACCTTAACCCACACCTAACCCACACCCTAACCCACACCTAACCCACACCCTAACCCACACCCTAACCCACACCCTAACCCACACCTAACCCACACCCTAACCCACCACCCACACCTAACCCACACCCTAACCCACACCCTAACCCACACCCTAACCCACACCTTAACCCACCAACCCACACCCTACCCACACCCTAACCCACACCCTAACACACACCCTAACCCACACCCACACCCTAACCCACACCTTAACCCACACCTTAACCCACACCCTAACCCACACCCTAACCCACACCCACACCCCAACCCATACCTTATCCCACACCCTAACCCTAACCCACACCTTAACCCACACCCTAACCCACACCCTAACCCACACCCTAACCCACACCCTAACACACACCCTAACCCACACCCACACCCTAACCCACACCTTATCCCACACCCTAACCCATACCCACACCCTAACCCACACCCTAACCCACACCTTAACCCACACCCTAACCCACACCCTAACCCACACCCTAACCCACACCTTAACCCACACCTTAACCCACACCCTAACCCACACCTTAACCCACACCCTAACCCACACCCTAACCCACACCCTAACCCACACCTTAACCCACACCTTAACCCACACCCTAACCCACACCCTAACCCACACCCTAACCCACACCTTAACCCATACCCTTAACCCATACCCTAACCCACACCCTAACCCACACCCTAACCCACACCCTAACCCACACCTTAACCCACACCCTAACCCACACCCTAACCCACACCCTAACCCACACCCTAACCCACACCCTAACCCACACCCTAACCCTAACCTTCTTCCACCTGGGCGGGGACGGCCTGCAGCCAGAACATGGTCTAACGACCCACACATGTCTGTGTAACCAGGTGTGATGTTTTGTAGAAAAGCTGGTTTGTATTTATGTTCCGTGTTTCCAGGCGTGTCTGAACCAGAAGTGTCAGGACGTGTCGGTGTTCGGGGTCGAGGAGTGTCGCGCAAAGTGCAGCGGACACGGGGTGAGAGACAGTTCAATTCAGTAAGGAGGCCCAATCCTGCTCCCTGTGGTGCTCCCCTCCCCTCATAGCTGTTAGTGCATGTCAATGGTCTGCAGGGGCTCAAATCCCTGTGTTCCCTCCAGAGGCTGTGACCAAGGCCCGTCCAAACGGAGACCATATCAGTTGTATCCGCTAACGTTCTCTATCGTATAGACGGTTCGTCCGCACGAATCCGATACACTTTGATAACGGCTCCCGAAGTGGGTCTGGAGACGAAACGATGGCGGCTCCGTGTGTACGCCCTAAACCAGGGCTATTCAACTGCATTAGCACGTGGGCCGAGTAGGACCATCACCGGGACGTCAAGGAACCACTACGAATAACTGTTGCTTACAGTCGTGTCAATAGATACTAATACATTAAATGAACTCGTCAAGTGCATCCTTCTTTTACTTTAAATACAGAAAGACCAGTCCATAACAAGTAGGAACGCTTCGGTTACAAGGCTTGACACAAAAGTCTTTAAAACGAAGGAGACATGAGGTTTGTCCACTGATGCACGAAACAAGATGGATATCACACAACAGCATGCATCACATTAACAGTAAGTAGCCCCGTGTATGATATCCTCAACACTTCCAAGCATACATAAGGTGCTTTGAAGACAACACAAGTCCATCGAATGTAACACTAAACGCAAATAGAACAGAGTAAAACAATAGCCATCAGACTCATAGCAGTCATGTCTTGGAACAGGAAGTCGCGTGTTTGAATGACCATAAAACAGATCTGCACACGCCACGCATCAGACTTCTGTCGTGTGTAGCCTGTTTGCGTCGGTGAGAGGAAGGACACTGCCTTGATTTAGCTATTTCAGCAGTTTGGCTCCTAAGTGGTCAGAGCACTCCTGAGACACTCATGCAGCTTCTCATTGGTCAAGGAGCGAAGTGCCCTCGCTAGACTCACACGTAGAGGTAAATCCAAACACTGTCAGTATAAGCAAGGCCACCTTCCTCCTCGTTGGCCACTTGACTCCGTTCAAAGGATGCGAGCAGTCCCCGTACTTCCCGTCTCCGTTCCTCTGAGCCCACGGGACACTGGCAGAAGACGAGCCGTGATTTGAGTTGTGTGTCGCTTTACGTTGTATTCTTTCGTTGCACAATAAACACACCGGTGTATTACTTGTTGCGGCCGGCAAAGTAAATACATATTTATCGTCCATTCATTCTGGAATTGTCGATTTTCTGAATCAACTTTACGTTTCTTGGGCTCGGAGAGAGACATCTTGAAGCTGTCTTAAAGCACTTTCTCTGTGGCCCGCGAACCGAGTGTGTGCCGTGAGTTTGACTGAGCCGATGACAAGTGAGGACACGGTGCGGTTTCTTTGAATGAGCAGAGCGCGGCGGGCGAAATGATGGATTCAAAATCATTCAAATGAATGGAAAAACCAGCGTTTTCGCCGCATCGTCGGATTTAGTGTGATCAGACATTAGTTTCATTTATGCTATTACACTTATGCCATTTCGATTTGCAGGCGACCTCTAGTGGGCCAGAAACAAGTTCTGAAGGGCCTGCTTCGGCCCGCGGGCCACGAGTTGAATAGGCCTGCCCGATACGATCATTTCCCGAACACTATGACGCCATAGCCCCGCCTCTCCCCACCTCTCCTGCTCACCCCCGCGTCACCCGCGTCATTGCTGATGCGTTTCGCCAACAACAACAACAACAACAGTGGCGGATCACAGGGTTGCGTCCGTGCTCCAGACGCTACTGACCATGATACAGATGTCAGTGCAACATCTACAGCTCCTCGACCACAAGCATCAGCAACAACAACAATACAAGATAATAATAATAATAAAATAATAATCGTCATCGGTCTTCTTCGCTGCTTTTGGTGTATTTTGTGGCGGAAGTACAGCGCCACTTACAGGCCCGGCATGTGTACTACAGCGGCTCGTCTCGTGTGGAAGGACACGTTTCTTGAGCCGATTCCGTGTGGACAGAAGACTATTTTGAAAATGACTTCGGTGAGAAATCGATTTTGTCTCCGTTTCGTCTCCTTTTCGTCTCCGTTTCGTCTCCGTTTCGTCTCCGTTTCGTCTCCGTTTCGTCTCCCTTTCGCCTCCGTTTCGCCTCCGTTTCGCCTCCGTTTCGTCTCCGTTTCGTCTCCGTTTCGTCTCTGTTTCGCCTCCGTTTCGTCTCCGTTTCGTCTCCGTTTGTCTCCGTTTCGTCTCCGTTTCGCCTCCGTTTCGAGTCTCCTTTTCGCCCTCCTCGTTTCGTCTCCGTTTCGCCTCGTTTCGTCTCAGTTTCGTCTCCGTTTCGTCTCCGTTTTGTCTCGTTTCGTCTCAGTTTCGTCTCAGTTTCGTCTCCGTTTCTTCTCCGTTTCGCCTCCGTTTTCGTCTCAGTTTCGTCTCCGTTTCGTCTCCGTTTGTCGTTCGCTCCGTTTCGCCTCCGTTTCGTCTCCGTGTGGACGGGGCCTAAATAAGTTCATTAACGGCTCTTTCTCTGCACCTTCATTCGCACCAACTGTAATTCATCAGCATGAGAGAAGAGGGACATGTTTGCGTTGCCGCAGAGAGAGACATGGCATAGTGCAGTTAAAGGTAGTTTCAGAAACCGGCTGGACGTGTTGTTATATTCCATGGAATGCTCTGAACATCCCGATAGCAATGAATATCTGAAGAGCTTTGACAACAAATCCTTAAAAAAAATGTAAGCCGGCCGGCTAAACGGATTGGACGGCCTGCCTGCCTGTCAGCCTTCCATCGGGGCACACAGCTGATCTCGTGCCCTCATTGGTCACGTGCGCGTTCGTGTGTGTTGGGGGAGGGGCTCTGTGAGGAAGGGGCAGATTTTCTCCCGTTGTGTATTTTCAGATTCTCGCGATCTCGAGCGGTTTCTCGAACTCACCTACCCCTCCTTTAAGCCTAGAATGTTAATGTTATCTTTGATGTAATCTTGTTGCTGTTCTTACCTTATCTTTCTTGATCAACATGTGGTCAAAAAGAGGAGAGGGAATATCCTGGACTATTTTTGAATTAAAGTGCGTGTGCGTGTGTGTGCGTGTGTGTGTGTGTGTGTGTGTGTGTGTGTGTGTGTGTGTGTGTGTGTGTGTGTGTGTGCGTGTGCGTGTCCCAGGTGTGTAACAGTAATCAGAACTGTCACTGTGGGGGGGGGCTGGGCTCCCCCTGACTGCAGGGCCTCAGGACTCGGGGGCAGCGTGGACAGCGGCCCGGCGACTTCTCCACGCAGTAAATCACTTACGTTACGTTTTATATAATCTTTGCATCTCATTATCTTTGGTCCGTTCGTCTTTTGCTTTGTCGTCTGATTCGTATTTCACGTGTTCATCTGATTGGATCAGTTCATGCTATCTTTTTATGTTATAGCTTTATTTGAAGTGTCTTTATCGATGCTATTCGATGTATGAACTGTGTTTATGTGTTTTAATATATATTATATTCTAATGTGATCTCAGACTCGGACCCGGTGAAGGTTTCTCTGCTCGTCCTCTTCCTCTTCGTCCTCCCATCGCTGCTCCTCTTCGTCGCTCTGAGGTTTCCTCGTCTTCGTCACAGCTTCCTGTCACCGCTGCACAAAGGCCGGCACAACCGGTAAGTGTGTGTGTGTGTGTGTGTGTGTGTGTGTGTGTGTGTGTGTGTGTGTGTGTGTGTGTGTATATATATCTTATGATTTACAGTAAATACATTATCTAAGACATTACTTATTGTGAGCTTAGCACCTCTTTATCTACCTCGATGTATGGCGCAGCGATGAGGCGTAGCTCCAACACTTCGTTTCTTAACGCTCAGAATATTATGACCGATGTTTCAGAACACACTGAGCATGCTCACGGCGTCCTGCAGTGACTCCACGGCGGGTTATTGACGACAGAAGCAGTCAACAGATGTGTTGTTGTTGTTTACAACATAAGCTTTCTTTGCCCATGATGCAGTGTGTCTCAGCGTGAGATGCTGGACCTGAACGCGCCCGCAGGTACGGAGAGGGAGCGCACTGCCCTTTGCAACGATACATGTCCGTCTCTCAGAGCGGCTCCTCTGCAGACCGTACACATGCACACCGTCTGTGTGAGTGTGTGCGTGCGTGTCGTGTGTGCGTGTGTGTGTGCGTGTGTGTGTGTGTGTGTGTGTCTGTGCGTGTGTGTGTCTGTGTGTGTGTGTTGTGTGTGTGTCGTGTGTGTGTGTGTGCATGTGTGTGTGTCTGTGCGTGTGTGTCTGCGTGTGTGTGTGTATCTGTGTGTGTGTGTGTGTGTGTGCAGAGGAGCTCCTCTTCAGACCTTAAAGCTGCACGCTGTTAGAGAAGTCATATTTATTTATTATTTCCATCCGTTTCAAGTTCTGATCATTTTAAACACGTTTTAAATCTAAAGAGAAAATCAAAAAGACATTTCAGAACAGAGAGGCTTCTGGGTAATGTAGTCCTGCAGAGGGTTAGCGCGGTGCAGCTTTAAGTCTGATTGTTGTTTAATTACAAGATAGATCCTCAGTCAGTTTGAGACCTCGTTCCCACTGCAGCACAGACCCTGAACGCCTCTTGTGTTGTGTTCAAGTGTTAGTGTGATTTGTGTGTTTGTGTCGATGTGTTAGAGCTCGCTTTCTACAGACATGTCACAGCTTTATTTCATTTAATGAGGGTTTCGTTTAAACTGTTTTTTAAGAGTGTAATGTATCTGTTTTAAAAGTGATTCAAATGTAACACTCATTAAAAAATATGTATGTTATCTCGTGTAAATGTCCTTGAACGCACCGCTGTGATGTGTTCAGGGTCTCATCGTTAGTCTCCTTGAACGCACCGCTGTGATGTGTTCAGGGTCTCATCGTTAGTGTCCTTGAACGCACCGCTGTGATGTGTTCAGGGTCCCAGTGTTAGTGTCCTTGAACGCACCGCTGTGATGCGTTCAGGGTCTCATCGTTAGTGTCCTTGAACGCACCGCTGTGATGCGTTCAGGGTCTCAGTGTAAGTGTCCTTGAACGCACCGCTGTGATGTGTTCAGGGTCTCGGTGTAAGTGTCCTTGAACGCACCGCTGTGATGCGTTCAGGGTCTCGGTGAAGTGTCCTTGAACGCACGCTGTGATGTGTTCAGGGTCTCGGTGTTAGTGTCCTTGAACGCACCGCTGTGATGCGTTCAGGGTCTCAGTGTAAGTGTCCTTGAACGCACCGCTGTGATGCGTTCAGGGTCTCAGTGTAAGTGTCCTTGAACGCACCGCTGTGATGTGTTCAGGGTTTCGGTGTTAGTGTCCTTGAACGCACCGCTGTGATGCATTCAGGGTCTCAGTGTAAGTGTCCTTGAACGCACCGCTGTGATGTGTTCAGGGTCTCGGTGTTAGTGTCCTTGAACGCACCGCTGTGATGTGTTCAGGGTCTTATCGTTAGTGTCCTTGAATGCACCGCTGTGATGCGTTCAGGGTCTCAGTGTAAGTGTCCTTGAACGCACCGCTGTGATGCGTTCAGGGTCTCAGTGTTAGTGTCCTTGAACGCACCGCTGTGATGCGTTCAGGGTCTCAGTGTTAGTGTCCTTGAACGCACCGCTGTGATGCGTTCAGGGTCTCATCGTTAGTGTCCTTGAACGCACCGCTGTGATGCGTTCAGGGTCTCAGTGTAAGTGTCCTTGAACGCACCGCTGTGATGTGTTCAGGGTCTCGGTGTAAGTGTCCTTGAACGCACCGCTGTGATGCGTTCAGGGTCTCGGTGTAAGTGTCCTTGAACGCACCGCTGTGATGTGTTCAGGGTCTCGGTGTTAGTGTCCTTGAACGCACCGCTGTGATGCGTTCAGGGTCTCAGTGTAAGTGTCCTTGAACGCACCGCTGTGATGCGTTCAGGGTCTCAGTGTAAGTGTCCTTGAACGCACCGCTGTGATGTGTTCAGGGTTTCGGTGTTAGTGTCCTTGAACGCACCGCTGTGATGCATTCAGGGTCTCAGTGTAAGTGTCCTTGAACGCACCGCTGTGATGTGTTCAGGGTCTCGGTGTTAGTGTCCTTGAACGCACCGCTGTGATGTGTTCAGGGTCTCATCGTTAGTGTCCTTGAACGCACCGCTGTGATGCGTTCAGGGTCTCAGTGTAAGTGTCCTTGAACGCACCGCTGTGATGCGTTCAGGGTCTCAGTGTTAGTGTCCTTGAACGCACCGCTGTGATGCGTTCAGGGTCTCATCGTTAGCGTCTGTGTTCAGGACACCGGTGATGGAGCGAGCCGACCGCAGGAACGGAGAGCAGGTCCGACCTCTCCGATTTCACCTGAACGCACCGCCGGACATCCTTCCGATCCCCCCTCACAAAGAGGTAACCACGGCAACGATGCCTTCACCGACCACCGATACGACAACATATTTTATTGTTTTTTTTGTTCATTTGCGGCAACTTCTACGACTTAAATACACATGTACACAAATAATAAGAATATATAAATAAAACGTTAAGCATTCCCTAAAAGTGAAACTATATATTTGTACTTTGAAATCTATTTCATACTTTTTAATGAAATGTTTTAGTAATTGGACGCATGTACTCTTTAGTCTGTTTTGCACCTTTGATCTGTTGAGAGTACCCCAAACACATCACCGGGTGTTCATTCAAACATCTGATGCTGAGATGGGACAGCGTCTCCTCCGCCGTGAGGTGGAACCTGCAAAGGAAACGAGTCCATTCGCCCAGCCCCAAAACTAACGCTGCGTCTTCCTTTGAAACCTCCGGCGTGATGTTCGTCTCTTTGTTCGTCATAAAGGTACCGGGCAGTCCTGCTTCCACTGCGGCTTCGAGGTACTTCTACTTTTACTCAAGACCTGAGTACTTCTACTTTTACTCAAGACCTGAGTACTTCTACTTTTACTCAAGACCTGAGTACTTCTACTTTTACTCAAGACCTGAGTACTTCTACTTTTACTCAAGACCTGAGTACTTCTACTTTTACTCAAGACCGGAGTACTTCTACTTTTACTCAAGATCTGAGTACTTCTACTTTACTCAAGTACAAGACCGGAGTACTTCTACTTTTACTCAAGATCTGAGTACTTCTACTTTTACTCAAGACCTGAGTACTTCTACTTTTACTCAAGACCTGAGTACTTCTACTTTTACTCAAGACCTGAGTACTTCTACTTTTACTCAAGATCTGAGTACTTCTACTTTTACTCAAGATCTGAGTACTTCTACTTTTACTCAAGACCTGAGTACTTCTACTTTTACTCAAGATCTGAGTACTTCTACTTTTACTCAAGACCTGAGTACTTCTACTTTTACTCAAGACCTGAGTACTTCTACTTTTACTCAAGACCTGAGTACTTCTACTTTTACTCAAGACCTGAGTACTTCTACTTTTACTCAAGATCTGAGTACTTCTACTTTACTCAAGTACAAGACCGGAGTACTTCTACTTTTACTCAAGATCTGAGTACTTCTACTTTTACTCAAGACCTGAGTACTTCTACTTTTACTCAAGACCTGAGTACTTCTACTTTTACTCAAGACCTGAGTACTTCTACTTTTACTCAAGATCTGAGTACTTCTACTTTTACTCAAGATCTGAGTACTTCTACTTTTACTCAAGACCTGAGTACTTCTACTTTTACTCAAGACCTGAGTACTTCTACTTTTACTCAATACCTGAGTACTTCTACTTTTACTCAAGACCTGAGTACTTCTACTTTTACTCAAGACCTGAGTACTTCTACTTTTACTCAAGATCTGAGTACTTCTACTTTTACTCAAGATCTGAGTACTTCTACTTTTACTCAAGATCTGAGTACTTCTACTTTTACTCAAGACCTGAGTACTTCTACTTTTACTCAAGACCTGAGTACTTCTACTTTTACTCAAGATCTGAGTACTTCTACTTTTACTCAAGATCTGAGTACTTCTACTTTTACTCAAGACCTGAGTACTTCTACTTTTACTCAAGACCTGAGTACTTCTACTTTTACTCAAGACCTGAGTACTTCTACTTTTACTCAAGATCTGAGTACTTCTACTTTTACTCAAGATCTGAGTACTTCTACTTTTACTCAAGACCTGAGTACTTCTACTTTTACTCAAGACCTGAGTACTTCTACTTTTACTCAAGACCTGAGTACTTCTACTTTTACTCAAGATCTGAGTACTTCTACTTTTACTCAAGATCTGAGTACTTCTACTTTTACTCAAGATCTGAGTACTTCTACTTTACTCAAGTACAAGACCGGAGTACTTCTACTTTTACTCAAGACCTGAGTACTTCTACTTTTACTCAAGACCTGAGTACTTCTACTTTTACTCAAGACCTGAGTACTTCTACTTTTACTCAAGACCTGAGTACTTCTACTTTTACTCAAGATCTGAGTACTTCTACTTTTACTCAAGACCTGAGTACTTCTACTTTTACTCAAGACCTGAGTACTTCTACTTTTACTCAAGATCTGAGTACTTCTACTTTTACTCAAGATCTGAGTACTTCTACTTTTACTCAAGACCTGAGTACTTCTACTTTTACTCAAGACCTGAGTACTTCTACTTTTACTCAAGACCTGAGTACTTCTACTTTTACTCAAGATCTGAGTACTTCTACTTTTACTCAAGATCTGAGTACTTCTACTTTTACTCAAGACCTGAGTACTTCTACTTTTACTCAAGACCTGAGTACTTCTACTTTTACTCAAGACCTGAGTACTTCTACTTTTACTCAAGATCTGAGTACTTCTACTTTTACTCAAGATCTGAGTACTTCTACTTTACTCAAGTACAAGACCGGAGTACTTCTACTTTTACTCAAGACCTGAGTACTTCTACTTTTACTCAAGACCTGAGTACTTCTACTTTTACTCAAGACCTGAGTACTTCTACTTTTACTCAAGACCTGAGTACTTCTACTTTTACTCAAGATCTGAGTACTTCTACTTTTACTCAAGACCTGAGTACTTCTACTTTTACTCAAGACCTGAGTACTTCTACTTTTACTCAAGACCTGAGTACTTCTACTTTTACTCAAGACCTGAGTACTTCTACTTTTACTCAAGACCTGAGTACTTCTACTTTTACTCAAGATCTGAGTACTTCTACTTTTACTCAAGATCTGAGTACTTCTACTTTTACTCAAGACCTGAGTACTTCTACTTTTACTCAAGACCTGAGTACTTCTACTTTTACTCAAGACCTGAGTACTTCTACTTTTACTCAAGATCTGAGTACTTCTACTTTTACTCAAGATCTGAGTACTTCTACTTTTACTCAAGACCTGAGTACTTCTACTTTTACTCAAGACCTGAGTACTTCTACTTTTACTCAAGACCTGAGTACTTCTACTTTTACTCAAGATCTGAGTACTTCTACTTTTACTCAAGATCTGAGTACTTCTACTTTTACTCAAGATCTGAGTACTTCTACTTTTACTCAAGATCTGAGTACTTCTACTTTTACTCAAGATCTGAGTACTTCTACTTTACTCAAGTACAAGACCGGAGTACTTCTACTTTTACTCAAGACCTGAGTACTTCTACTTTTACTCAAGACCTGAGTACTTCTACTTTTACTCAAGACCTGAGTACTTCTACTTTTACTCAAGATCTGAGTACTTCTACTTTTACTCAAGACCTGAGTACTTCTACTTTTACTCAAGACCTGAGTACTTCTACTTTTACTCAAGACTTGAGTACTTCTACTTTTACTCAAGACCTGAGTACTTCTACTTTTACTCAAGACCTGAGTACTTCTACTTTTACTCAAGACCTGAGTACTTCTACTTTTACTCAAGATCTGAGTACTTCTACTTTTACTCAAGACCTGAGTACTTCTACTTTTACTCAAGACCTGAGTACTTCTACTTTTACTCAAGACCTGAGTACTTCTACTTTTACTCAAGACCTGAGTACTTCTACTTTTACTCAAGATCTGAGTACTTCTACTTTTACTCAAGATCTGAGTACTTCTACTTTACTCAAGTACAAGACCGGAGTACTTCTACTTTTACTCAAGACCTGAGTACTTCTACTTTTACTCAAGACCTGAGTACTTCTACTTTTACTCAAGACCTGAGTACTTCTACTTTTACTCAAGACCTGAGTACTTCTACTTTTACTCAAGACCTGAGTACTTCTACTTTTACTCAAGATCTGAGTACTTCTACTTTTACTCAAGATCTGAGTACTTCTACTTTTACTCAAGATCTGAGTACTTCTACTTTTACTCAAGATCTGAGTACTTCTACTTTACTCAAGTACAAGACCGGAGTACTTCTACTTTTACTCAAGACCTGAGTACTTCTACTTTTACTCAAGACCTGAGTACTTCTACTTTTACTCAAGACCTGAGTACTTCTACTTTTACTCAAGATCTGAGTACTTCTACTTTTACTCAAGATCTGAGTACTTCTACTTTTACTCAAGAACAAGATCTGAGTACTTCTACTTTTACTCAAGATCGGAGTACTTCTACTTTTACTCAAGAACAAGATCTGAGTACTTCTACTTTTACTCAAGTACAAGATCTGAGTACTTCTACTTTTACTCAAGAACAAGACCGGAGTACTTCTACTTTTACTAAAGTACAAGATCTGAGTACTTCTACTTTTACTCAAGAACAAGATCAGAGTACTTCTACTTTTACTCAAGAACAAGATCTGAGTACTTCTACTTTTACTCAAGTACAAGATCTGAGTACTTCTACTTTTACTCAAGATCGGAGTACTTCTACTTTTACTCAAGACCTGAGTACTTCTACTTTTACTCAAGATCTGAGTACTTCTACTTTTACTCAAGACCTGAGTACTTCTACTTTTACTCAAGACCTGAGTACTTCTACTTTTACTCAAGACCTGAGTACTTCTACTTTTACTCAAGACCTGAGTACTTCTACTTTTACTCAAGATCTGAGTACTTCTACTTTTACTCAAGATCTGAGTACTTCTACTTTACTCAAGTACAAGACCGGAGTACTTCTACTTTTACTCAAGACCTGAGTACTTCTACTTTTACTCAAGACCTGAGTACTTCTACTTTTACTCAAGACCTGAGTACTTCTACTTTTACTCAAGACCTGAGTACTTCTACTTTTACTCAAGATCTGAGTACTTCTACTTTTACTCAAGATCTGAGTACTTCTACTTTTACTCAAGATCTGAGTACTTCTACTTTTACTCAAGATCTGAGTACTTCTACTTTACTCAAGTACAAGACCGGAGTACTTCTACTTTTACTCAAGACCTGAGTACTTCTACTTTTACTCAAGACCTGAGTACTTCTACTTTTACTCAAGACCTGAGTACTTCTACTTTTACTCAAGATCTGAGTACTTCTACTTTTACTCAAGATCTGAGTACTTCTACTTTTACTCAAGAACAAGATCTGAGTACTTCTACTTTTACTCAAGATCGGAGTACTTCTACTTTTACTCAAGAACCAGATCTGAGTACTTCTACTTTTACTCAAGTACAAGATCTGAGTACTTCTACTTTTACTCAAGAACAAGACCGGAGTACTTCTACTTTTACTAAAGTACAAGATCTGAGTACTTCTACTTTTACTCAAGAACAAGATCAGAGTACTTCTACTTTTACTCAAGAACAAGATCTGAGTACTTCTACTTTTACTCAAGTACAAGATCTGAGTACTTCTACTTTTACTCAAGATCGGAGTACTTCTACTTTTACTCAAGAACAAGATCTGAGTACTTCTACTTTTACTCAAGAACAAGATCAGAGTACTTCTACTTTTACTCAAGAACAAGATCTGAGTACTTCTACTTTTACTCAAGTACAAGATCTGAGTACTTCTACTTTTACTCAAGACCTGAGTACTTCTACTTTTACTCAAGATCTGAGTACTTCTACTTTTACTCAAGAACAAGATCTGAGTACTTCTACTTTTACTCAAGATCGGAGTACTTCTACTTTTACTCAAGAACCAGATCTGAGTACTTCTACTTTTACTCAAGAACAAGATCAGAGTACTTCTACTTTTACTCAATTACAAGATCAGAGTACTTCTACTTTGACTCAAGAACAAGATCTGAGTACTTCTACTTTTACTCAAGTATCACGCTGCAGAGGTTTCTGACGTCAACAAGCTGCTGGTCTGACCTTTGACCTTCTGCTGCGCATGTGTTAGCTGTTTCTCTGCTTCCTGTTTCCTGTTTCATCAGGTTCATGACCGACCCACTGCTCCCACTAAGCCCCTCCCCCCCGACCCCACCCTAAACCCTCCCCCACAGGTAACCAGGTGCTAACGTCTCTGTGCTAACGTCTCTGTATGTTAGCATCTCTGTGCTAACGTCTCTGTATGTTAGCATCTCTGTGCTAACGTCTCTGTATGTTAGCATCTCTGTGCTAACGTCTCTGTATGTTAGCATCTCTGTGCTAACGTCTCTGTATGTTAGCATCTCTGTGCTAACGTCTCTGTATGTTAGCATCTCTGTGCTAACGTCTCTGTATGTTAGCATCTCTGTGCTAACGTCTCTGTATGTTAGCATCTCTGTGCTAACGTCTCTGTATGTTAGCATCTCTGTGCTAACGTCTCTGTATGTTAGCATCTCTGTGCTAACGTCTCTGTATGTTAGCATCTCTGTGCTAACGTTTGTGTATGTTAGCATCTCTGTGCTAACGTTTGTGCTAGCATCCGAGTGAAATCACGATCAGAGAAAATGTTTTATCGTCTCTCATTTCTGACCCTGCTGCTCTGTAACTTTTCTTTCTGCTTTAACCTGCTAACCAGCGACCTGCCCCCCCCAGCAAGCCTCTGCCCTGCGACCCCCCCGCTCAGGTACACTCACCTGTACAGTTCCTGCAAAGTTTAATACAGTCTTCTTCTACTGAAGAGTTTGAAGCTGCATTTATAATGGTGACATTTGAATCATCATTTGAAAGCTGCAAATTCTTATTTGTTGTTTAATGATTTTATTTAAAGGGTGGGTGAATGCTGACTTGTAGAAGTGCTTTGAGTGCAAAGACTAATGATTAATACATGTCCTTTACCATATAGTGTCTTGATCTCCCGAGTTGATTGACTGATATCATTAAAGTCATCACATTTCAGTCTGAATTCATTCACTTGACTGCATACTGTTTGAACATATTCTCTCCTTTGCTCTGTTTCTATCTGCATGCAGCACTAATAACATGTCTGAGCACGATGTTCCTGTTTAACCCTCTCTTGCACTGAATGCCCCCCCACTAACCCCCAGCTGCTTGGAAGACCAGCTCCACCCAACAAGCCCCTCCCCCCTGACCCTGGCACACCTGCACAGGTACACCTGTTAGCCCGTAGCCGATAGTTTGTAGCTTCTAACATAGAGCTGTTGGAACTCAGCCGCTTAAATGTAGCTGTTAGCATGAAGCCGCTTAAATGTAGCTGTTAGAATTCATCTACTATAATTTAGCTGTTAGCATGTAGCTGTTAGCATGTAGCTGTTAAAAAAGTAACTGTTGGCATTACACTGTTAAAATGTAGCTGCTAGCATAGAGCTGTTGGAACTCAGCCGCTTAAATGTAGCTGTTGGCATGAAGCTGTTAACATGTAGTTGTTAGCATGTAGCTGCTAGTATGTAGTTGTTGGCATGTAGCTGTTAGCATGTAGCTGTTAAAAAAGTAACTGTTGGCATGACACTGTTAAAATGTAGCTGCTAGCATAGAGCTGTTGGAACTCAGCCGCTTAAATGTAGCTGTTAGCATGTAGTTGTTAGCATGTAGCTGCTAGTATGTAGTTGTTAGCATGTAGCTGCTAGTATGTAGCTGTTAGCATGTAGCTGCTAGTATGTAGCTGTTAGCATGTAGCTGCTAGTATGTAGTTGTTAGCATGTAGCTGCTAGTATGTAGCTGTTAGCATGTAGCCGAGAGTTTGTAGCTTTTAACATTGAGCTGTTAGAATTCAGCTACTATAATTTAGCTGTTAGCATGTAGCTGTTAAAAAAGTAACTGTTGGCATGACACTGTTAAAATGTAGCTGCTAGCATGTAGCTTCTTCATTTTATATATATATAAAAATATGATCAATTATGCAAATATTTTAATTCGGAAGAAATCTGAAGAAAAAACGTTGAATAATATTTGTTCCGAACTGAATAGCTTTCATAAGAATCATTTATCGGAATAAGGATAAGCACATTTAGTTCAGGTGAGGTGATTGGATCAGACGGGTGTGGGGCCTTCAGGAACAGAAATGAGCATCGGACATTTACACCGGCGTGTGAAACGCACCTGTTACTGTTGAGTTTCTGGGAGAGGGGGTGGGATTCAATCGGTGTACACTTCTTAGTCATTTGTTTATATATCTTTGGAAGTCAATAATATTTTAGTTTATCATTCTGATGCTGCTTACGTTCGTACAGTCTCACAATTCTCTTGTTTCATTTCATTATTCGTATTATCTTTTTGTGTTATTGCTTTCCACGTTCGAAGTCAATCAAATCAAAGTCATTACCCATGATCCTCTCCTCAGATCCCTCTCAAACCTTTGGTCCCTGTGAAGCCTCGTCTGGTCGCCCCCCCGCCCAACCGACACGGAGCAGCTGCTGATCCAGCCGGACCCAAAAGGTGCGGGGGTCTTTGAAGTCGTTGGGACAATTATTTATTTTCAAGTTTGTTTATTTCACAAAAGAACAGGAAATATATATTTTTACTTTTCAGTAATCTGTTTTTCTTAAAGCACATTGAAATATAAAGCGTCATTTGATTGATCTTTCTAACTTCTAACTAAACTCCTGAGGCGATGTCCCTCTCCTCCAGTGAGCGGCCCGGCCCCTCTTATGTTTTTCTATGTGTGGCCCTCGCAGACCAAAGTTCGGACCCCCAGCTCTAATGAAAAGGAAGGTTTAAAGTAACCTCAGGTCTCTTTCTGCAGGCGCCCCCCTCTGCGGCCGCCAGGCGCTCGGAGAGTCGACTCATCGGCGCTCTGACGGAGCGAAGACCAGCTTCAAATAAAACGTTGCTCTGTTCGCCCGAAGATGAAGACTTTGCTTTCGTCGGATTTCTCTCACAGACTGTTGATATATATGAACGTGCCTTGCTCAGCGGCACCTCGGCAGTGATGCACAGTGCCTTGTGGACCCTGAGAAGGGAATACAGACCGGGTCTCAAACTGTGGCCCCGGACCCGAGGATGATCACGGGAAATAGTTTTGAACCTACAATCAGGATTTTCTTTTTAGCAAAGCAATGAAATGTAGAAAGTTTCAGACACTTTGAGGAGCAGGATTATATATCATATACTCCTGGAGTTTAATCTTTATGTTGCTCACGGGACTTTCCTCGGACCGCTCGGACCCTTTCCAAAACCTTCTGGGATTTTGTGAAGTTTAAAATATTTTGAGAAGAAATGATTTTGGCTGAATACTGACATGTTTGGGGAAACACCAATATTTGATAAAGTAATATTTAGAGGAAAAAGTTGTAATATTTCGGGATGAAGCCATAGTTATTTGAGGATTTCTATTCAAAGAGAAAGCCAGCGTTGACCACTTTATTAAAATATTATGAATTCATCTTCTAAATATTTTGAAAATTTCCTCTAAATTTTACTCCTTTATGCTTTTTCGTTTTGTAATATTATGACAATTCCTTTCATATATTCTGACCTTTTTCTTGCCTCCACCTAATTCTGAAATGCTACAACCTTTTCCTTAAAGCGTTTTGATTTTGTGATCTGATTTTTCTAAATAGTTATCAATGTTATTGCTGAACTTTCTGCTGCAGTGATTCAAAGCCAAACTCAAAGCCAACATTTTGAGAATAAAGTCAAACTTTCAGAATATAACGCCTTATTCTTGACACGATTCACCTTTTCTATCTACAATGAATTAAAGCGTCACGTAAATGCAAAACATCCCTTTAAGAATATTTGTTTTATTAAAATGTGTGAAAGTGATGTCCGTTCAATCTATTGCTACACAGGAAACTGCATCTCGTCTTACCTGACGATCCTCAAAGAGCTTCAGAGCAAACATGTCCCGATATTCAAGTTGGTTGGTTGTTGCTGGATCTTGAGTCGTGGCTGTGGTCCTGGGTCATCGGTCCTGATGGATATCCTCGTGGATTCATCTTCCTATTATACACACATGCATTTCCAAAGCACAGTGTAAGAGGCAAACCAGAACTTCATTATTATTTATTTTGTTGTTTTTACGTTTTATTGTTTTGCACGATTAAAAAATAAACAAACATAACGGATAATACATGTTAAACAGTGAAGCAGTGAAGAGGCAGGAAACACCAGAGGTGGGGACATATGTTTGGACGTGAGACTAAGATTGATAAAAGACTTGACTTGGCCTTGGTATTCATGACTTGATACTGGACTTAAGCTTGAGACAGACGCACACCTGGCAACCCACTAGGCAGGAGTGTCAGCTAACATGGCAGCGGCTAGCGTTACTCCAAAAAGAGTCAAGTTTGGATTCAAGGATTATTTTGTCGATGATGGTAATAAGAAGAGACCAGCGGGATTCTTTCACACACACATACGGGTATTCCACACACTCTCACTCCCGAAGCGTCCAATAGCGACGTTTGGTCAGTGTCCGTGGAACAAAATATTTGTTTCTCCGAATCGAAGGGGAAAAATACAAAATCAACGCACACAATTTAAACCAATCAATGTTGTGTAATTAACAAGGATACTCTGGTGTTTGTGGATGAGTAGTGCAGATATCACTGAGATCAATCCACAGGAAGGGGAATACTTACTTCCGGGTGTACAATTCCCCGTTATCCAATGGGAATGGACGCTCACATTGCCTTTAAGGGCAGCCGACACAAACGAATGCCGTGCTTCCATGAGCGTCCATAGAAGCAGATGGGAATACATTGCAATCAGTTGAAAGCTATTTGCGTCAGTGACACGACCACCACAACATCCAACTTCATTCGTCACTACGACAAAAACACAGAGAAAGGTACGTGCATGTGTTGTGTTAGCTAGAAAGCTAACGTTCAGTTTAAGCTACGTTAGACTTTGTTTCAAATCGAGTGCAAGTGAATGCCGCACAAGACGCGAGTCTTGCAACCCCTCCCCCAACCTGATCTCACCAGAATGCGTGACTCCACCGCGACTCCTTAACACCGCATTGCGTGGTGGACTCACGAACTCTGCTACATTCACGTGTCGGCACCACGCAAACAACCCCAATGTAAAGTGATGAGGCTCTTTGTCGTGGTGCACACACGCATTTCTACAACGTCCCGCAGGGAGCTTTTATTCTATAAACGTTTTAAAATCTACTTCATAGCTTGTAGTAACTCGCGGGAGGCTTCTTTTATTTTATATGCATTCATAATTATTTTTATTTTTGTCAGAATGTAAAAATTACATTAGTTACGAATTTGTGTTCTCAAAAAACAGTGCATTGTGGGTAATGCAACTGTGATTTTTATTAAATTAGTCTTTTTAAGGAAGGCCAGAGCTTCAGCTGTGTCGAATAGATTGTTCCCTTCAGTTAACGTTATCTAAAAGATAAAGATCGTGTCCCCTGTCTGGCATTACGAGCGTCCATTCCCATTGGATAACGGAGCATTGTACACTAACAAACACCAGAGTATCCTTGTTGATTACACAGCATTGATTGGTTTGAATTGTGTAAACTACACCACTAAGCATCACGAATAGTCTGTGGTGTTGGTAAATATGAACACACAACTCCCATATTTAAAAAAACTCAATCTCTGAAGACGTGTTGAGATAGTGCAGCTTAAAACAGTGCTGATTATTTTCCATCAGAAAATGCCTAATAACATCAAAAGCAGTTCCAAACCACAGCGTGGACATTCGAATGTAAACAGTCACTTGGAAATAAGTGTTCACAATGTTTATATGCAATTATGCATATATTATTATTATTATTATTATTATTATTATTATTATCCATCCATCCATCTTCTCCCGCTTATCCGTGGTCGGGTCGCGGGGGGTAGCAGTTCTAGCAGAGAGCCCCAAACTTTCTTTTCCCTGGCGACATCAACCAGCTCTGACTGGGGGGGTCCCAAGGCGCTCTGACTGGGGGGGTCCCAAGGCGCTCTGACTGGGGGGTCCCAAGGCGCTCTGACTGGGGGGGTCCCAAGGCGCTCTGACTGGGGGGGTCCCGAGGCGCTCTGACTGGGGGGTCCCAAGGCGCTCTGACTGGGGGGTCCCAAGGCGCTCCCAGGCCAGAAGAGATATAGCCCCTCCACCTAGTCCTAGGTCTACCCCTCGGTCTCCTCCCAGCTGGACGTGCCTGGAACACCTCCCTAGGGAGGCGCCCAGGTGGCATCCTAACTAGGTGCCGAACCACCTCAACTGGCTCCTTTCGACGCGAAGGAGGAGCGGCTCAACTCCGACTCCGATGTTCCTCCCCTCCGCTAAGGGAGACGCCAGCCACCCTGCGGAGAAAACCCATCTCGCCCGCTTGTATCCGCGATCTCGTTCTTTCGGTCGAAAGGTATTCGATGAAATAAATAAGTAATCAGATTACTGTTCAACAGCATGTCTAAAACATGTTATATGAAAGATCTTAGTTTCTACGTTTCTGAGGTTACAAGTAAACAACATCTTAATGTTCAATCAGCCAGTGTTGATCTATCGCCCCATACCACACTTTGGTCTCATGGACTTCAGAGTACATGATGATATTCTCTGGTTTTTATTTGCATTGCATTTGATATCCGATCCAAAGATATGGAAAGTAATCGGGTTACTTTGATATCACGTGTTGTGACGTGTGTGCTGTAAGGCCTTGCCGTAGGCGCCTCCCTGACAGGATGCGGATGGAGGAACCTCCGTCCACAGCGACAGGAAGTTGAGGTTTCTGAGTGTTCCTTCAGTCGCTCTCTGACAGTCGGCGCTGACAGTCGCTACGAAAAGAGCTGCAGAGAAAAGTCCTCCATCTTCATCATGCCTCCGTCTCTCCTCTTCCTCCTCCTCTTCCTCCTGAGCTCCTCCGTCGCTCTGCCTCCTCCACGTACCTCCTTCCTCCTCAGTGAGTCAATCTCATGTTCTTTATTATTCTGTGTGTGTAGTATGTGTTTTATTTGAGTATTTATGATCATATTGCGATCTTATATATATGATTATTGTTACCTTACGATGCATCCTTGTTTCCTCCCGATGTTGCGTCGTTTCCTTACAGTGTATCCTTGTTTCCTCATGATGATGCATGTGACCTTACCATGTATTCGTGTCACCCCCAATGTTGCGTCGTTTCCTTGCGATGTATCCTTGTTACCTTACGACCCTATGGTAAGAATGGTTGTTTGTTACCTTACGATGTTACGTCGTTTCCTTGCGATGTATCCTTGTTACCTTACAACCCTATGGTAACAATGGTTGTTTGTTACCTTACGATGTTACGTCGTTTCCTTGCGATGTATCCTTGTTACCTTACGACCCTATGGTAAGAATGGTTGTTTGTTACCTTACGATGTTACGTCGTTTCCTTGCGATGTATCCTTGTTACCTCACGACCCTATGGTAACAATGGTTGTTTGTTACCTAACGATGTTGCGTCGTTTCCTTACGATGTATCCTTGTTACCTTACGACCCTATGGTAAGAATGGTTGTTTGTTACCTTACGATGTTACGTCGTTTCCTTGCGATGTATCCTTGTTACCTCACGACCCTATGGTAACAATGGTTGTTTGTTACCTAACGATGTTGCGTCGTTTCCTTACGATGTATCCTTGTTACCTCGCGACCCTATGGTAAGAATGGTTGTTTGTTACCTTACGATGTTACGTCGTTTCCTTGCGATGTATCCTTGTTACCTCACGACCCTATGGTAACAATGGTTGTTTGTTACCTAACGATGTTGCGTCGTTTCCTTACGATGTATCCTTGTTACCTCGCGACCCTATGGTAAGAATGGCTGTTTGTTACCTTGCGTTGTTTCGTCGTTTCCTTACGATGTATCCTTGTTACCTCGCGACCCTATGGTAACAATGGTTGTTTGTTACCTAACGATGTTGCGTCGTTTCCTTGCGATGTATCCTTGTTACCTCGCGACCCTATGGTAAGAATGGCTGTTTGTTACCTTGCGTTGTTACGGTGGTGACGGTTCCTTGCTTCGGCGACAACGTGGCATTGAGCGTTGCTGCGTGGTGCGCGACATTGAACATATTCCTGGTTTGCAGAAACGTATAGAACACGGTGTTGATATTTCTGGTTTTTGCATCTTATGAATTTACCGATGTTTGGAGCGGTGGATAAACGGTTTGGTTTCAGGGTCTTTTGAGAACGTGTACTCGGGTTTCTTTCAGGTGAAAGCGGTAGTTTGTGAGAAAGTCTTTTAGTTCATTCACAAAAACATGTTCCAAGGTTTTTGTGAATGAACAAATATACGCATATACGTACCTCGACTATCGCGTACATTCCCCGCCGCCTTCAAGAACATCGGGCCGGTGGGTTTCATCGAGGAAACCTCTCAGCGTCAGATGATCTGTGAATAAAGTGTGGAGTGAAAATGGAGAAGTTACAGATCCAATCTGATGCAAGTCACTTCCTGTGTGTGTGTGTGTGTGTGTGTGTGTGTGTGTGTGTGAGAGGAATGAAGTCATAGTCGCTTAGCTGTTTGTCCATATGAGAAAAAGATGCATTATCACTATGTTTGTCAGAGTAAGGTTTTTTTGTTCAAACAACATTATTGAATATTTAATTTGTTATTTTACTCGTTTAGAAGATCAACTAGAAAAGTGTTAATACTTCATTTTCAGGTGTATATCAGTATGTAGTGTCTCTACTTTAAAGAGTCCTCTCCTGCTGATGTTCAGGTGTATATCAGTATGTAGTGTCTCTACTTTAAAGAGTCCTCTCCTGCTGATGTTCAGGTGTATATCAGTATGTAGTGTCTCTACTTTAAAGAGTCCTCTCCTGCTGATGTTCAGGTGTATATCAGTATGTAGTGTCTCTACTTTAAAGAGTCCTCTCCTGCTGATGTTCAGGTGTATATCAGTATGTAGTGTCTCTACTTTAAAGAGTCCTCTCCTGCTGATGTTCAGGTGTATATCAGTATGTAGTGTCTCCACTTTAAAGAGTCCTCTCCTGCTGATGTTCAGGTGTATATCAGTATGTAGTGTCTCTACTTTAAAGAGTCCTCCCCTGCTGATGTTCAGGTGTATATCAGTATATAGTGTCTCTACTTTAAAGAGTCCTCTCCTGCTGATGTTCAGGTGTATATCAGTATGTAGAGTCTCTACTTTAAAGAGTCCTCTCCTGCTGATGTTCAGGTGTATATCAGTACGTAGTGTCTCTACTTTAAAGAGTCCTCTCCTGCTGATGTTCAGGTGTATATCAGTATGTAGTGTCTCTACTTTAAAGAGTCCTCTCCTGCTGATGTTCAGGTGTATATCAGTATGTAGTGTCTCTACTTTAAAGAGTCCTCTCCTGCTGATGTTCAGGTGTATATCAGTATGTAGTGTCTCTACTTTAAAGAGTCCTCTCCTGCTGATGTTCAGGTGTATATCAGTATGTAGTGTCTCTACTTTAAAGAGTCCTCTCCTGCTGATGTTCAGGTGTATATCAGTGTGTAGTGTCTCTACTTTAAAGAGTCATCTCCCGCTGATGTTCAGATGTATATCAGTATGTAGTGTCTCTACTTTAAAGAGTCCTCTCCTGCTGATGTTCAGGTGTATATCAGTGTGTAGTGTCTCTACTTTAAAGAGTCCTCTCCTGCTGATGTTCAGGTGTATATCAGTGTGTAGTGTCTCTACTTTAAAGAGTCCTCTCCTGCTGATGTTCAGCTGTATATCAGTATGTAGTGTCTCTACTTTAAAGAGTGCTCTCCAGCTGATGATCAGGTGTATATCAGTGTGTAGTGTCTCTACTTTAAAGAGTCCTCTCCTGCTGATGTTCAGGTGTATATCAGTGTGTAGTGTCTCTACTTTAAAGAGTCCTCTCCTGCTGATGTTCAGGTGTATATCAGTGTGTAGTGTCTCTACTTTAAAGAGTCCTCTCCTGCTGATGTTCAGGTGTATATCAGTATGTAGTGTCTCTACTTTAAAGAGTCCTCTCCTGCTGATGTTCAGGTGTATATCAGTATGTAGAGTCTCTACTTTAAAGAGTCCTCTCCTGCTGATGCTCAGGTGTATATCAGTATGTAGTGTCTCTACTTTAAAGAGTCCTCTCCTGCTGATGATCAGGTGTATATCAGTACGTAGTGTCTCTACTTTAAAGAGTCCTCTCCTGCTGATGTTCAGGTGTATATCAGTATGTAGTGTCTCTACTTTAAAGAGTCCTCTCCTGCTGATGTTCAGGTGTATATCAGTATGTAGTGTCTCTACTTTAAAGAGTCCTCTCCTGCTGATGTTCAGGTGTATATCAGTATGTAGTGTCTCTACTTTAAAGAGTCCTCTCCTGCTGATGTTCAGGTGTATATCAGTATGTAGTGTCTCTACTTTAAAGAGTCCTCTCCTGCTGATGTTCAGGTGTATATCAGTGTGTAGTGTCTCTACTTTAAAGAGTCCTCTCCCGCTGATGTTCAGATGTATATCAGTATGTAGTGTCTCTACTTTAAAGAGTCCTCTCCTGCTGATGTTCAGGTGTATATCAGTGTGTAGTGTCTCTACTTTAAAGAGTCCTCTCCTGCTGATGTTCAGGTGTATATCAGTGTGTAGTGTCTCTACTTTAAA
The DNA here is from genome assembly GCA_036324585.1 of Champsocephalus esox. NCBI lineage: Eukaryota > Metazoa > Chordata > Actinopteri > Perciformes > Channichthyidae > Champsocephalus > Champsocephalus esox. The sequence continues at coordinate 476,515 of CM070490.1, forward strand.
GAGTCCTCTCCTGCTGATGTTCAGCTGTATATCAGTATGTAGTGTCTCTACTTTAAAGAGTGCTCTCCTGCTGATGTTCAGGTGTATATCAGTGTGTAGTGTCTCTACTTTAAAGAGTCCTCTCCTGCTGATGTTCAGGTGTATATCAGTGTGTAGTGTCTCTACTTTAAAGAGTCCTCTCCTGCTGATGCTCAGGTGTATATCAGTATGTAGTGTCTCTACTTTAAAGAGTCCTCTCCTGCTGATGTTCAGGTGTATATCAGTATGTAGTGTCTCTACTTTAAAGAGTCCTCTCCTGCTGGTGTCCAGGTGTATATCAGTACGTAGTGTCTCTACTTTAAAGAGTCCTCTCCTGCTGATGTCCAGGTGTATATCAGTACGTAGTGTCTCTACTTTAAAGAGTCCTCTCCTCTGATGTTCAGGTGTATATCAGTATGTAGTGTCTCTACTTTAAAGAGTCCTCTCCTCTGATGTTCAGGTGTATATCAGTATGTAGTGTCTCTACTTTAAAGAGTCCTCTCCTGCTGATGTTCAGGTGTATATCAGTGTGTAGTGTCTCTACTTTAAAGAGTCCTCTCCTGCTGATGTTCAGGTGTATATCAGTGTGTAGTGTCTCTACTTTAAAGAGTCCTCTCCTGCTGATGTTCAGGTGTATATCAGTGTGTAGTGTCTCTACTTTAAAGAGTCCTCTCCTGCTGATGTCCAGGTGTATATCAGTACGTAGTGTCTCTACTTTAAAGAGTCCTCTCCTGCTGATGTTCAGCTGTATATCAGTATGTAGTGTCTCTACTTTAAAGAGTCCTCTCCTGCTGGTGTTCATGTGTATATCAGTATGTAGTGTCTCTACTTTAAAGAGTCCTCTCCTGCTGATGTTCAGGTGTATATCAGTATGTAGTGTCTCTACTTTAAAGAGTCCTCTCCTGCTGATGTTCAGGTGTATATCAGTATGTAGTGTCTCTACTTTAAAGAGTCCTCTCCTGCTGATGTTCAGGTGTATATCAGTGTGTAGTGTCTCTACTTTAAAGAGTCCTCTCCTGCTGATGTCCAGGTGTATATCAGTACGTAGTGTCTCTACTTTAAAGAGTCCTCTCCTGCTGATGTTCAGCTGTATATCAGTATGTAGTGTCTCTACTTTAAAGAGTCCTCTCCTGCTGGTGTTCATGTGTATATCAGTATGTATTGTCTCTACTTTAAAGAGTCCTCTCCTGCTGATGTTCAGGTGTATATCAGTATGTAGTGTCTCTACTTTAAAGAGTCCTCTCCTGCTGATGTTCAGGTGTATATCAGTATGTAGTGTCTCTACGTTAAAGAGTCCTCTCCTGCTGATGTTCAGGTGTATATCAGTATGTAGTGTCTCTACTTTAAAGAGTCCTCTCCTGCTGATGTTCAGGTGTATATCAGTATGTAGTGTCTCTACTTTAAAGAGTCCTCTCCTGCTGATGTTCAGGTGTATATCAGTATGTAGAGTCTCTACTTTAAAGAGTCCTCTCCTGCTGATGTTCAGGTGTATATCAGTATGTAGTGTCTCTACGTTAAAGAGTCCTCTCCTGCTGATGTTCAGGTGTATATCAGTATGTAGTGTCTCTACTTTAAAGAGTCCTCTCCTGCTGATGTTCAGGTGTATATCAGTGTGTAGTGTCTCTACTTTAAAGAGTCCTCTCCTGCTGATGTCCAGGTGTATATCAGTACGTAGTGTCTCTACTTTAAAGAGTCCTCTCCTGCTGATGTTCAGCTGTATATCAGTATGTAGTGTCTCTACTTTAAAGAGTCCTCTCCTGCTGGTGTTCATGTGTATATCAGTATGTATTGTCTCTACTTTAAAGAGTCCTCTCCTGCTGATGTTCAGGTGTATATCAGTATGTAGTGTCTCTACTTTAAAGAGTCCTCTCCTGCTGATGTTCAGGTGTATATCAGTATGTAGTGTCTCTACTTTAAAGAGTCCTCTCCTGCTGATGTTCAGGTGTATATCAGTCTGTAGCGTCTCTACTTTAAAGAGTCATCTCCTGCTGATGTTCAGGTGTATATCAGTATGTAGTGTCTCTACTTTAAAGAGTCCTCTCCTGCTGATGTTCAGGTGTATATCAGTATGTAGTGTCTCTACTTTAAAGAGTCCTCTCCTGCTGATGTTCAGGTGTATATCAGTATGTAGTGTCTCTACTTTAAAGAGTCCTCTCCTGCTGATGTTCAGGTGTATATCAGTATGTAGTGTCTCTACTTTAAAGAGTACTCTCCTGCTGATGTTCAGGTGTATATCAGTATGTAGTGTCTCTACTTTAAAGAGTCCTCTCCTGCTGATGTTCAGGTGTATATCAGTATGTAGTGTAGGGCTGTGCATCTTCACTGGTCTCACGATTCGATTCGGTTCGATATCACGATTCATACCACGTTGCATCCTCAATTTTCTATATTACTGCACATGGCTTATTCTTCATCAACGCATACATGCAGTAAATACATATGAACTCTCTTTTTATTATTTAGAAAGTGCTTCAGAAATCAATAACATAAATGTCTTGACATTAATTTATAAACCAAAATAAATGAATTGTATAGGTCTAGCCTCCGTGTGTGAAGTTGTTCCATCCTCAGAAACAAAAAGTGAATGCTCCTGCGATCGAGCTGCAGCTTCTAGCCACGGTCTTCTAAGGAAGGACACTGAAGGTCCTGAATGAGGCTTCACACACCTTGAGTCTGAACACAGCCGACAGCAGGAGTATTCACAACAGCATATACAAACTAACATGCTGCATGTGGGTGCACACTCACATTCTCTGTCTCACTGTTACACAAATCCCACGAATGCATGAGACTAAGTTAGCTTCATTATATCTCAGTGATTAAGTGAATAATAAAGTTTCTATCGGGTCACTATCAGCCTGTCATTCATTATTTCCAGGGAGGGGGCGGGGCTTGGAGGAACGGAGAGGAGACGGTGATCGCGGAAGCTTTTTTCCTCCTGCCTTCACAAACTTTACACACGCATATATCGTCTGAAAATTGCTAGAGGACATTCATACTTTGCATCAGAGACTTGATTAAATCCACCAAAAACCTGACATGATTGTAACGCGATTATTTTTGAAAAACATAAATCCCTGTGTCTCTGAGCCGCAGCGACACGGAGTGATTCGGAGCGGGTCGTTCTGCTGCTGGTTCTGGACTGGTGTTCTTGTGTTGGTGGATCAAGCAGACTGCTCCGTGTTGCTGTGCCGCTGTCACGTCTGTTCCCTGATCTCTGCGTCACCGACCGGTTTGATATTAAAGTGACAGAAAAAACGTTATAGTAAAGCCGCGGCCGGAAAATCAGGAAGCATATACCGATTATCGATTATCTTCCGTCACTGCATCGAGACCGAATCGTCCACGTCCGCATCGCAATGCATCGTAAAAACGATTATTTTCAACACCCCTAATGTAGTGTCTCTACTTTAAAGAGTCCTCTCCTGCTGATGTTCAGGTGTATATCAGTATGAAGTGTCTCTACTTTAAAGAGTCCTCTCCTGTTGATGTTCAGGTGTATATCAGCATGTAGTGTCTCTACTTTAAAGAGTCCTCACCTGCTGATGTTCAGGTGTATATCAGTATGTAGTGTCTCTACTTTAAAGAGTCCTCACCTGCTGATGTTCAGGTGTATATCAGTGTGTAGTGTCTCTACTTTAAAGAGTCCTCTCCAGCTGATGTTCAGGTGTATATCAGTTTTAAAGAGTCCTCTCCTCCTTTAAAGCTGCAGCACCTCTTCTCACCCTCTGACGGAAACCAGAGCTCGTTCAGAGTGTTTGTGGTAAGTGATATCGTGTGAGGAGCCAGCAGCACTTCCTGCTCCGACTGAAGCTGGCACAGGAAGTGACCACGTGTTGCATTATATGTTCCTCTCAACGGTTCGTCACGTTTCTCTTTGTGCAGAATATACATCCTTATATTGATGCATTAAAGTGTTCATCACTTGTAAGGCTGCAGCTGGTACAGGTGGAGCTGCAGCTGGTACAGGTGGAGCTGCAGCTGGTACAGGTGGAGCTCCTCTTAACTGTCTAGTCTATACACATGCACATGTATTCATCTGACTCTGTGGAGGAACTAACGCGTTCAGATCAACACCGTGCAGAACGGAGAACAGTCTCGATCTCTGAGATGTAGTTAATCTGTACTCAGGTGAAGTACTGCCATGCGTCGTGAATCTGGAAAGAAATGTGGACACGTGGAAATAGTGTGATATACGGTGTTCATGAACTCATGAAACTCCCCCTCGGGCACGAAACCCCTCAGTCAGCGAGGAACGCGAAGTGCCGACCAACAGCTCCGTACACAGGGTGACGAACCCTGTGATGCATGACAGAGGGCGATCACAGTGTGACTACTACCATCGAGTATATGTGCAGTACACATTACAGAGGGCGATCACAGTGTGACTACTACCATCGAGTATATGTAGTACACATGACAGAGGGCGATCACAGTGTGAATACTACCATCGAGTATATGTGTCGTACACATTACAGAGGGCGATCACAGTGTGAATACTACCATCGAGTATATGTGTCGTACACATTACAGAGGGCGATCACAGTGTGAATACTACCATCGAGTATATGTGTCGTGCACATTACAGAGGGTGATCACAGTGTGAATACTACCATCCAGTATATGTGTAGTACACATGACAGAGGGCGATCACAGTGTGGCTACTACCATCGAGTATATGTAGTACACATTACAGAGGGCGATCACAGTGTGACTACTACCATCGAGTATATGTAGTACACATTACAGAGGGCGATCACAGTGTGAATACTACCATCGAGTATATGTGTAGTACACATGACAGAGGGCGATCACAGTGTGACTACTACCATCGAGTATATGTGTAGTACACATTACAGAGGGCGATCACAGTGTGACTACTACCATCGAGTATATGTGTAGTACACATTACAGAGGGCGAACACGGTGTGACTACTACCATCGAGTATATGTAGTACACATTATACAGAGGGCGATCACAGTGTGACTACTACCATCGAGTATATGTGTAGTACACATGACAGAGGGCGATCACAGTGTGACTACTACCATCGAGTATATGTGTAGTACACATGACAGAGGGCGATCACAGTGTGACTACTACCATCGAGTATATGTGTAGTACACATGACAGAGGGCGATCACAGTGTGACTACTACCATCGAGTATATGTAGTACACATTATACAGAGGGCGATCACAGTGTGACTACTACCATCGAGTATATGTGTAGTACACATGACAGAGGGCGATCACAGTGTGACTACTACCATCGAGTATATGTGTAGTACACATGACAGAGGGCGATCACAGTGTGACTACTACCATCGAGTATATGTGTAGTACACATGACAGAGGGCGATCACAGTGTGACTACTACCATCGAGTATATGTGTCGTACACATGAGAGAGGGCGATCACAGTGTGACTACTACCATCGAGTATATGTGTCGTACACATGACAGAGGGCGATCACAGTGTGAATACTACCATCGAGTATATGTGTAGTACACATGACAGAGGGCGATCACAGTGTGACTACTACCATCGAGTATATGTGTAGTACACATGACAGAGGGCGATCACAGTGTGACTACTACCATCGAGTATATGTGTAGTACACATGACAGAGGGCGATCACAGTGTGACTACTACCATCGAGTATATGTGTAGTACACATGACAGAGGGCGATCACAGTGTGAATTTAACTTTTATCTAACCAGATAAAAGCATTGAGATAGAATCTAATTTTCAAAGCTGACCCGGCCAAGAAGGCAGCAACGTTACACAGAACACAAACATATAACATACAGAGAACACAACTAAGAAAGCAAACGAGGAAAAGTAGTCCCTACATCGAGCCCATCAGGACAGTAAGAAAGGAACTACTTATTACTGCAAGAGCAGCTGGAGGTCAGGACTTCAGACAACTTCAATCTAAAACATGCTATTGACATGACGAGTGCCCTCAGTTTGAGGTTTGATTGAAGGTCATTCCAAGACCAAGGACCGTAATCAAAAAGACTCCTTTCTCCAGCCTCAGTCCGCACGGCAGGAACCTGGACCCGTATCCAGGCGCCTGGGACCCGTATCCAGGCACCTGGACCTGTATCCTGGCACTGGGTCTGAGGTTGTAAGAGTCACAAACTGGAGCAGATCTGGCACATATGTACAGTGGAAGCTTTCCTAAAATGGCTTTATACATTAATAAAAATCAATGCTACACATAGGCGGATGTTGTGGGGGGGCAGGGGGGGGCATTGCCCCCCCTAGTGGCTGAAATATATTACAGCATTACTACGTCGAAAACTGTTCCAATACAAATATTTCGTATATCAATATTTTAATAAGGTAGGACACTGGTTAATAATATTGTAGAGTGTTCAAGTAACCAAGGGATATATAGTAGATATATAAGTATAAGATGTGCACAGTTATGATAAGTTCTACAGTTATGTAATGTACTGTTGTTGGGGGGAGGGACCGCCCCTTCCATATGAGTGTGTGTGTACGGCGGGGATGAGACGTGCATGACGGGACGAGTTGTGTTCGTATTGTGCGGTGAGCGCTGGCTTTAATGCTACTGTATCTGTATGTAGCATCCCACGCAATAGTTGGGACTGTGTACTGACGTCAGTAAAAAAGGTTTGCCCCCCCAAGCGCACATGTCAAACTCCACCTATGATGCTGCATCCGGCGCATACTAAGTGAGGACCATCCAGTTAGGATGTACAGTTTCCAATGATGAGTCCTATAGGGTGCATCTGATATATAACGCAGTGCAGCATGGGAGAGTGGGTCGAGTTTGGCCCAAACAGTGGGACAGGCAAACCTATAAATGGTGTCACCGTAGTCCAGCTGGGACAGGAATGAGCCAGAGACCAACCTTTTACGGCATGAAGTTGAAAAACAACATTTAACAATTTAACAATTAACAATTAACATTGCTTTGGTTTTCTTACTGTTCAAAAGCAGTTTGGAATCAAGAAGCGCATGCTGCAGCGTGATGACATCAGATTTTAAATTGGAAACGGCCATATCCAGAGAAGGAGCATATGAGTAGACAATAGTGTCATCAGCATACATGTGATAGGTAGAAAATTGCATCTCATTACAAATATTGTTTACATATAATAAAAAGAGCAAAGGCCCCAAAACAGAGCCCTGTGGAACTCCCTTCTTCAAAGTGACAGGGTCAGAGTCCTCTCCTCTGATGTTCAGGTGTATATCAGTATGTAGTGTCTCTACTTTAAAGAGTCCTCTCCTCTGATGTTCAGGTGTATATCAGTATGTAGTGTCTCTACTTTAAAGAGTCCTCTCCTGCTGATGTTCAGGTGTATATCAGTATGTAGTGTCTCTACTTTAAAGAGTCCTCTCTGCTGATGTTCAGGTGTATATCAGTATGTAGTGTCTCTACTTTAAAGAGTCCTCTCCTCTGATGTTCAGGTGTATATCAGTATGTAGCGTCTCTACTTTAAAGAGTCCTCTCCTGCTGATGTTCAGGTGTATATCAGTATGTAGTGTCTCTACTTTAAAGAGTCCTCTCCTGCTGATGTTCAGGTGTATATCAGTATGTAGTGTCTCTACTTTAAAGAGTCCTCTCCTGCTGATGTTCAGGTGTATATCAGTATGTAGTGTCTCTACTTTAAAGAGTCCTCTCCTCTGATGTTCAGGTGTATATCAGTATGTAGTGTCTCTACTTTAAAGAGTCCTCTCCTGCTGATGTTCAGGTGTATATCAGTATGTAGTGTCTCTACTTTAAAGAGTCCTCTCCTGCTGATGTTCAGGTGTATATCAGTATGTAGCGTCTCTACTTTAAAGAGTCCTCTCCTGCTGATGTTCAGGTGTATATCAGTATGTAGTGTCTCTACTTTAAAGAGTCCTCTCCTGCTGATGTTCAGGTGTATATCAGTATGTAGCATCTCTACTTTAAAGAGTCCTCTCCTCTGATGACCAGGTGTATATCACGTGTTGCAGGGTCTTATTTCACAAAGACTACATACAGGTTTCATGTAACGTGACTTATTGAAATGAATAAATGTGACCGTGTGCTTTTAGCGCTCAGACCGTGAGACGACTTCCTGATCTTGATCTCATCGTCTCGTCTTGCGTCTTGATCTCATGCGTGAGATCAGAAAAAGACCCACTTCCTGTGAAAGCTGGTTTTCATTTCCTCACTTCTGAGCTGGTCTCTGTTCTCGCTGTACACTCAGAGAACAACCGCACAATATTAATATCCAGCGTTTCCTGGTAGGGTGCATGCTGGGAAGGCTTTTCTGGTTCAAGATCTCATGATAAAACCTGCAACATGTGGTGAGAGCTTTGCTGTTGCACTGTAAAGGTCAGCTATTCTGATATTCCCCTCAGCCCTGGTCAGAGGCGGGAAGTAGTGCAGTACAAATACCTGTACTTTCTACTTCTCACATGTTGAACTCAAATACCTGTACTTTCTACTTCTCTCATGTTGAACACAAATACCTGTACTTTCTACTTCTCTCATGTTGAACACAAATACCTGTACTTTCTACTTCTCACATGTTGAACTCAAATACCTGTACTTTCTACTTCTCTCATGTTGAACTCAAATACCTGTACTTTCTACTTCTCACATGTTGAACTCAAATACCTGTACTTTCTACTTCTTACATGTTGAACTCACATACCTGTACTTTCTACTTCTCTCATGTTGAACTCAAATACCTGTACTTTCTACTTCTCACATGTTGAACACAAATACCTGTACTTTCTACTTCTTACATGTTGAACTCAAATACCTGTACTTTCTACTTCTTTCATGTTGAACTCAAATACCTGTACTTTCTACTTCTTACATGTTGAACTCAAATACCAGTACTTTCTACTTCTTACATGTTGAACTCAAATACCAGTACTTTCTACTTCTCTCATGTTGAACACAAATACATGTACTTTCTACTTCTCTCATGTTGAACACAAATACCTGTACTTTCTATTCTTTCATGTTGAACTCAAATACCTGTACTTTCTACTTCTTACATGTTGAACTCAAATACCAGTACTTTCTACTTCTCACATGTTGAACTCAAATACCTGTACTTTCTACTTCTCACATGTTGAACTCAAATACCTGTACTTTCTACTTCTCACATGTTGAACTCAAATACCTGTACTTTCTACTTCTTACATGTTGAACTCAAATACCTGTACTTTCTACTTCTCACATGTTGAACTCAAATACCTGTACTTTCTACTTCTCACATGTTGAACTCAAATACCTGTACTTTCTACTTCTTACATGTTGAACTCAAATACCTGTACTTTCTACTTCTCTCATGTTGAACTCAAATACCTGTACTTTCTACTTCTCACATGTTGAACTCAAATACCTGTACTTTCTACTTCTCACATGTTGAACTCAAATACCTGTACTTTCTACTTCTTACATGTTGAACTCAAATACCTGTACTTTCTACTTCTTACATGTTGAACTCAAATACCTGTACTTTCTACTTCTCACATGTTGAACTCAAATACCTGTACTTTCTACTTCTCACATGTTGAACACAAATACCTGTACTTTCTACTTCTTACATGTTGAACTCAAATACCTGTACTTTCTACTTCTCTCATGTTGAACTCAAATACCTGTACTTTCTACTTCTCACATGTTGAACACAAATACCTGTACTTTCTACTTCTTACATGTTGAACTCAAATACCTGTACTTTCTACTTCTTTCATGTTGAACTCAAATACCTGTACTTTCTACTTCTTACATGTTGAACTCAAATACCTGTACTTTCTACTTCTTACATGTTGAACTCAAATACCAGTACTTTCTACTTCTTACATGTTGAACTCAAATACCAGTACTTTCTACTTCTCTCATGTTGAACACAAATACATGTACTTTCTACTTCTCTCATGTTGAACACAAATACCTGTACTTTCTATTTCTTTCATGTTGAACTCAAATACCTGTACTTTCTACTTCTTACATGTTGAACTCAAATACCAGTACTTTCTACTTCTTACATGTTGAACTCAAATACCTGTACTTTCTACTTCTCACATGTTGAACTCAAATACCTGTACTTTCTACTTCTCACATGTTGAACTCAAATACCTGTACTTTCTACTTCTCTCATGTTGAACACAAATACATGTACTTTCTACTTCTCTCATGTTGAACACAAATACCTGTACTTTCTACTTCTTACATGTTGAACTCAAATACCTGTACTTTCTACTTCTCACATTTTGAACACAAATACCTGTACTTTCTACTTCTTACATGTTGAACTCAAATACCTGTACTTTCTACTTCTCACATGTTGAACACAAATACCTGTACTTTCTACTTCTTACATGTTGAACTCAAATACCTGTACTTTCTACTTCTTTCATGTTGAACTCAAATACCTGTACTTTCTACTTCTTACATGTTGAACTCAAATACCAGTACTTTCTACTTCTTACATGTTGAACTCAAATACCAGTACTTTCTACTTCTTACATGTTGAACTCAAATACCAGTACTTTCTACTTCTCTCATGTTGAACACAAATACATGTACTTTCTACTTCTCTCATGTTGAACACAAATACCTGTACTTTCTATTTCTTTCATGTTGAACTCAAATACCTGTACTTTCTACTTCTTACATGTTGAACTCAAATACCAGTACTTTCTACTTCTTACATGTTGAACTCAAATACCTGTACTTTCTACTTCTCACATGTTGAACTCAAATACCTGTACTTTCTACTTCTCACATGTTGAACTCAAATACCTGTACTTTCTACTTCTCTCATGTTGAACACAAATACATGTACTTTCTACTTCTCTCATGTTGAACACAAATACCTGTACTTTCTACTTCTTACATGTTGAACTTAAATACCTGTACTTTCTACTTCTCACATTTTGAACACAAATACCTGTACTTTCTACTTCTTACATGTTGAACTCAAATACCTGTACTTTCTACTTCTCACATGTTGAACACAAATACCTGTACTTTCTACTTCTTACATGTTGAACTCAAATACCTGTACTTTCTACTTCTTTCATGTTGAACTCAAATACCTGTACTTTCTACTTCTTACATGTTGAACTCAAATACCAGTACTTTCTACTTCTTACATGTTGAACTCAAATACCTGTACTTTCTACTTCTCTCATGTTGAACTCAAATACCTGTACTTTCTACTTCTCTCATGTTGAACTCAAATACCTGTTCTTTCTACTTCTTACATGTTGAACTCAAATACCTGTACTTTCTACTTCTCTCATGTAGAACTCAAATACCTGTACTTTCTACTTCTTACATGTTGAACTCAAATACCTGTACTTTCTACTTCTCTCATGTTGAACTCAAATACCTGTACTTTCTACTTCTCTCATGTTGAACACAAATACCTGTTCTTTCTACTTCTCTCATGTAGAACTCAAATACCTGTACTTTCTACTTCTTACATGTTGAACTCAAATACCTGTACTTTCTACTTCTCTCATGTTGAACTCAAATACCTGTACTTTCTACTTCTCACATGTTGAACACAAATACCTGTACTTTCTACTTCTCACATGTTGAATTCAAATACCTGTACTTTCTACTTCTTACATGTTGAACTCAAATACCTGTACTTTCTACTTCTTACATGTTGAACTCAAATACGTGTACTTTCTACTTCTTACATGTTGAACTCAAATACCTGTACTTTCTACTTCTCTCATGTTGAACTCAAATACCTGTACTTTCTACTTCTTACATGTGGAACTAAAATACCTGTACTTTCTACTTCTTACATGTTGAACTCAAATACCTGTACTTTCTACTTCTCACATGTTGAACTCAAATACCTGTACTTTCTACTTCTCTCATGTTGAACTCAAATACCTGTACTTTCTACTTCTCACATGTTGAACCCAAATACCTGTACTTTCTACTTCTCTCATGTTGAACTCAAATACCTGTACTTTCTACTTCTCTCATGTTGAACTCAAGTACCTGTACTTTCTACTTCTCTCATGTTGAACTCAAGTACCTGTACTTTCTACTTCTCTCATGTTGAACTCAAGTACCTGTACTTTCTCCTTCTCTCATTCTCCAAACAGCTGGTTCCTTTAGTCTGAATGTGTGTTGGTGCGTGATCATTATTCTTTAGAGTCATTGCGTGCCTTTTGATTTGAACACGATCCGTGTATCCTTCATTTCCTGGTCTTCTCTAAAGCCCCTGTCACAATGTCCCGAAATTGACAACCGATGGACACAAGCTAAAGGAAATGTTCAAATTCGCTGTGATCGTAGCAACATCGGGCCGTTCGTGAGGGCATCTAAGCCATCGTATGACCGCCGGTGGAGTTTCTCAGGCTCCGGCAGCAACTTCGTGAGCGGCAACTTCGTAAGGCACTCGTGAGGGCATCTTGTCAAGTCGTGTCATCTTCGTGTTATCATCGGTGCATTCGCCCTCACTCTGATCGGGGCGAATGCCCGATGGCACCGATGATAACACGATGCCCTCACGATGGCCTCACGAAGGGCAACATTGACACACAAATTCAACACGAAAATGAACCTTCTCGAGGTCCTTCGGCAATTGTTTGGCATGCCAAAGATTTTGCCACCGCTCACGAAGTTGCTGCCGGAGCCTGAGAAACTCCACCGGCGGTCATACGAAGGCTTCAGATGCCCTCACGAACGGCCCGATGCTACGATCAGAGCGAATTTGAACATTTCCTTCATCGTGTGTCCATCGGGTTGTTTTATTGCACAACACAATCAGGTAAACATATTATGTAAATAACCCAATTTGTGTTCTGTGAAACTGAAAAGGATATAATATATTATTTTGAAGGAGAGTTGACAGGAAGTTGTTGTTGTTGCTATGGAACCAACATTACGGAGAAAACGTAATATTTTCGACATATAAAGACGGATAAAGTAAATAACAAAGTCTGAAGATATCAGTGCAGTATCATAGTACTGTAACATACTTGTTCGTGGTACTTTCGTTGCAGTCGTCTTAAATGTAATGTAGATGTTGCCTTCGTGTGGTTCGGGGCCATCTTCGTGCGAAATTCACAATTCCATATTCGTGTGTCCATCGGGTGTCCACTTCGGGACAGTGTGACAGGGGCTTTAAGAAGAGGGACCAATGGAAACGTTGTCATGTTGCCGTTGGTCACCATGGAAACATTCATTAGCTTACAATGACATTATTGTTCTATTGATATAAAGGGAGGTCAGGTACTCTTTAAAGCGGCTGCTAGCTATGGGTACTTTCTACTGAAGGACACTTCAAAGCCTCTTTACTTTGACTTGATAAAGAAGTTTAGTCAGTACTTCTACTTTCACCAGAGTATTTTTAAACACGAGTATCTGTACTTCTGCTTGAGTAAAGGATGTGTGTAGTTTTGCCATCTCTGCCTGTTAAACTGTGTGTGTGTGTGTGTGTGTGTGTGTGTGTGTGTGTGTGTGTGTGTTCAGACTCTGCAGAGCGCCCCCTGGTCCTCTTCCGCTCCCCCGACCTCTTGAACAGCACGACCTTGTTGCTAAGCGATGACAGCTCCACGCTATTCGTCGGGGCTCGAGACGCTGTGTTCTCATTGGACGTCAGCCGGAGTGATGTCATCAGCCTGAAGAGAAAGGTGAGCCCTGTCCACTATATCCCCCATGATGCTTTGTGGTGATGATGGATGTTTAGTGTTCCTCTTTCTGTCTCCAGGTGGCGTGGCGTCCGTCTCAGAGTGAAATCACCGAGTGTCAGACTAAAGGGAAGGACACTGAGGTGATTGCAACCTTTATTAAGTGATAATATATTTACGTTTTTAACAACAAATACTTCTGCAAAAGATATAACAGGTCTTTCTGTTCCCTGAGCGAATAACCCAGGGCCGGTTGTTTTCTCATCTTAAGTACAACATTCATCCCTTAAGTTCAGGTGTCTCAGAAGGTCTTAGTTAAGGGTTCCTTTGAATAAAAACACCTTAAGTTCAGGTGTCTCTGAAGGTCTTAGTTAAGGGTTCCTTTAGATAAAAACACCTTAAGTTCAGGTGTCTCTGAAGGTCTTAGTTAAGGGATCCTTTGAATAAAAACACCTTAAGTTCAGGTGTCTCTGAAGGTCTTAGTTAAGGGTTCCTTAGATAAAAACACCTTAAGTTCAGGTGTCTCTGAAGGTCTTAGTTAAGGGATCCTTTGAATAAAAACACCTTAAGTTCAGGTGTCTCTGAAGGTCTTAGTTAAGGGTTCCTTTAGATACAAACACCTTAAGTTCAGGTGTCTCTGAAGGTCTTAGTTAAGGGTTCCTTTAGATAAAAACACCTTAAGTTCAGGTGTCTCTGAAGGTCTTAGTTAAGGGTTCCTTTAGATAAAAACACCTTAAGTTCAGGTGTCTCTTAAGGTCTCAGTTAAGGGTTCCTTTAGATACAAACACCTTAAGTTCAGGTGTCTCTGAAGGTCTTAGTTAAGGGTTCCTTTAGATAAAAACACCTTAAGTTCAGGTGTCTCTGAAGGTCTTAGTTAAGGGTTCCTTTAGATAAAAACACCTTAAGTTCAGGTGTCTCTTAAGGTCTTAGTTAAGGGTTCCTTTAGATAAAAACACCTTAAGTTCAGGTGTCTCTTAAGGTCTTAGTTAAGGGTTCCTTTAGATAAAAACACCTTAAGTTCAGGTGTCTCTTAAGGTCTTAGTTAAGGGTTCCTTTAATAAAAACACCTTAAGTTCAGGTGTCTCTTAAGTCTTAGTTAAGGGATCCTTTAGATAAAAACACCTTAAGTTCAGGTGTCTCTTAAGGTCTCAGTTAAGGGTCCTTTAGTAAAAACACCTTAAGTTCAGGTGTCTCTTAAGGTCTTAGTTAAGGGATCCTTTAGATAAAAACACCTTAAGTTCAGGTGTCTCTTAAGGTCTTAGTTAAGGGTCCTTTAGATAAAAACACCTTAAGTTCAGGTGTCTCTTAAGGTCTCAGTTAAGGGTTCCTTTAGATAAAAACACCTTAAGTTCAGGTGTCTCTTAAAGGTCTAGTTAAGGGTTCCTTTAGATAAAAACACCTTAAGTTCAGGTGTCTCTTAAGGTCTTAGTTAAGGGTTCCTTTAAATAAAAACACCTTAAGTTCAGGTGTCTCTTAAGGTCTTAGTTAAGGGTTCCTTTAGATAAAAACACCTTAAGTTCAGGTGTCTCTTAAGGTCTAGTTAAGGGTTCCTTTAGATAAAAACACCTTAAGTTCAGGTGTCTCTTAAGGTCTTAGTTAAGGGATCCTTTAAATAAAAACACCTTAAGTTCAGGTGTCTCTTAAGGTCTTAGTTAAGGGATCCTTTAGATACAAACACCTTAAGTTCAGGTGTCTCTTAAGGTCTCAGTTAAGGGTTCCTTTAGATAAAAACACCTTAAGTTCAGGTGTCTCTTAAAGTCTTAGTTAAGGGATCCTTTAAATAAAAACACCTTAAGTTCAGGTGTCTCTTAAGGTCTTAGTTAAGGGATCCTTTAGATAAAAACACCTTAAGTTCAGGTGTCTCTTAAGGTCTCAGTTAAGGGTTCCTTTAGATAAAAACACCTTAAGTTCAGGTGTCTCTTAAGGTCTTAGTTAAGGGATCCTTTAAATAAAAACACCTTAAGTTCAGGTGTCTCTTAAGGTCTTAGTTAAGGGTTCCTTTAGATAAAAACACCTTAAGTTCAGGTGTCTCTTAAGGTCTCAGTTAAGGGTTCCTTTAGATAAAAACACCTAAAGTTCAGGTGTCTCTTAAGATCTCAGTTAAGGGTTCCTTTAGATAAAAACACCTTAAGTTCAGGTGTCTCTTAAGGTCTCAGCTAATCCTTTAGATACAAACACCTTAAGTTCAGGTGTCTCTTAAGGTCTCAGTTAAGGGTTCCTTTAGATAAAAACACCTTAAGTTCAGGTGTCTCTTAAGGTCTCAGCTAATCCTTTAGATAAAAACACCTTAAGTTCAGGTGTCTCTTAAGGTCTTAGTTAATGGATCCTTTAGATAAAAACACCTTAAGTTCAGGTGTCTCTTAAGGTCTTAGTTAAGGGATCCTTTAGATAAAAACACCTTAAGTTCAGGTTTCACTTAAGGTCTTAGTTAAGGGTTCCTTTGAATAAAAACATCTTAAGTTCAGGTGTCTCTTAAAGTCTTAGTTAAGGGTTCCTTTAGATAAAAACACCTTAAGTTCATGTGTCTCTTAAGGTCTTAGTTAAGGGATCCTTTAGATAAAAACACCTTAAGTTCAGGTTTCACTTAAGGTCTTAGTTAAGGGTTCCTTTAGATAAAAACACCTTAAGTTCAGGTGTCTCTGAAGGTCTTAGTTAAGGGTTCCTTTAGATAAAAACACCTTAAGTTCAGGTGTCTCTTAAGGTCTTAGTTAAGGGATCCTTTGAATAAAAACACCTTAAGTTCAGGTGTCTCTGAAGGTCTTAGTTAAGGGTTCCTTTAGATAAAAACACCTTAAGTTCAGGTGTCTCTGAAGGTCTTAGTTAAGGGTTCCTTTAGATAAAAACACCTTAAGTTCAGGTGTCTCTGAAGGTCTTAGTTAAGGGTTCCTTTGGATAAAAACACCTTAAGTTCAGGTGTCTCTGAAGGTCTTAGTTAAGGGATCCTTTAAATAAAAACAGCTTAAGTTCAGATGTCTCTTAAGGTCTTAGTTAAGGGTTCCTTCGAATAAAAACACCTTAAGTTTAGGTGTCTCTTAAAGTCTCAGTTAAGGGTTCCTTTAGATAAAAATACCTTAAGTTCAGGTGTCTCTTAAGGTCTTAGTTAAGGGTTCCTTTGAATAAAAACACCTTCAGTTCAGGTGTCTCTTAAAGTCTTAGTTAAGGGTTCCTTTAGATAAAAACACCTTAAGTTCAGGTGTCTCTTAAGGTCTCAGTTAAGGGTTCCTTTAGATAAAAACACCTTAAGTTCAGGTGTCTCTTAAGGTCTCAGTTAAGGGTTCCTTTAGATAAAAACACCTTAAGTTCAGGTGTCTCTTAAGGTCTCAGTTAAGGGTTCCTTTAGATAAAAACACCTTAAGTTCAGGTGTCCCTTAAGGTCTTAGTTAAGGGTTCCTTTAGATAAAAACACCTTAAGTTCAGGTGTCTCTTAAGGTCTCAGCTAATCCTTTAGATAAAAACACCTTAAGTTCAGGTGTCTCTGAAGGTCTTAGTTAAGGGTTCCTTTCGATAAAAACACCTTAAGTTCAGGTGTCTCTTAAAGTCTCAGGTTGACTGTCCTAACCTCATGTTGTCCTCTCTTAGGTGGACTGTCCTAACCTCATGTTGTCCTCTCTCAGGTGGACTGTCCTAACTTCGTGAGCGTCCTCTCTCAGGTTGACTGTCCTAACCTCATGTTGTCCTCTCTCAGGTTGACTGTCCTAACCTCATGTTGTCCTCTCTCAGGTGGACTGTCCTAACCTCATGTGGTCCTCTCTTAGGTTGACTGTCCTAACCTCATGTTGTCCTCTCTCAGGTGGACTGTCCTAACTTCGTGAGCGTCCTCTCTCAGGTTGACTGTCCTAACCTCATGTTGTCCTCTCTCAGGTGGACTGTCCTAACCTCATGTTGTCCTCTCTCAGGTTGACTATCCTTACTTCCCGTTGTCCTATTTCAGGTGGACTGTCCTAACTTCGTGAGCGTCCTCTCTCAGGTTGACTGTCCTAACCTCATGTTGTCCTCTCTCAGGTTGACTGTCCTAACTTCCTGTTGTCCTCTCTCAGGTGGACTGTCCTAACTTTGTGAGCGTCCTCTCTCAGGTTGACTGTCTTAACCTCATGTTGTCCTCTCTCAGGTTGACTGTCCTAACTTCCTGTTGTCCTCTCTCAGGTGGACTGTCCTAACTTCGTGAGCGTCCTCTCTCAGGTGAACTCGTCTCACCTGTACGTCTGCGGCAGCTTCGCCTTCAACCCCCACGACGCCTTCATCGTACGTGAATCACTGAAACTCACTTTCACTTCTGCTTCAGTAACGCTGGTGGTGGAAAATAACCACGTGTAGTTCCTCAAGTACTGTGTATTATTTTAATTTGTGGAAAGGTAAATATAAGATCCGAGTACTTCTACTTTTACTAAAGTACAAGATCTGAGTACTTCTACTTTTACTAAAGTACAAGATCTGAGTACTTCTACTTTTACTCAAGAACAAGATCTGAGTACTTCTACTTTTACTAAAGTACAAGATCTGAGTACTTCTACTTTTACTCAAGAACAAGATCTGAGTACTTCTACTTTTACTCAATTACAAGATCTGAGTACTTCTACTTTTACTCAAGTACAATATCTGAGTACTTCTACTTTTACTCAAGTACAAGATCTGAGTACTTCTACTTTTACTCAATTACAAGATCTGAGTACTTCTACTTTTACTCGAGTACAAGATCTGAGTACTTCTACTTTTACTAAAGTACAAGATCTGAGTACTTCTACTTTTACTCAAGTACAATATCTGAGTACTTCTACTTTTACTAAAGTACAAGATCTGAGTACTTCTACTTTTACTCAATTACAAGATCTGAGTACTTCTACTTTTACTCAAGAACAAGATCTGAGTACTTCTACTTTTACTCAATTACAAGATCTGAGTACTTCTACTTTTACTCAAGTACAATATCTGAGTACTTCTACTTTTACTCAAGTACAAGATCTGAGTACTTCTACTTTTACTCAATTACAAGATCTGAGTACTTCTACTTTTACTCGAGTACAAGATCTGAGTACTTCTACTTTTACTAAAGTACAAGATCTGAGTACTTCTACTTTTACTCAAGTACAATATCTGAGTACTTCTACTTTTACTAAAGTACAAGATCTGAGTACTTCTACTTTTACTCAATTACAAGATCTGAGTACTTCTACTTTTACTCAAGTACAAGATCTGAGTACTTCTACTTTTACTAAAGTACAAGATCTGAGTACTTCTACTTTGACTCAATTACAAGATCTGAGTACTTCTACTTTTACTCAAGTACAATATCTGAGTACTTCTACTTTTACTCTAATACAAGATCTGAGTACTTTTACTTTTACTCTAGTACAAGATCTGAGTACTTCTACTTGTACTCAAGAACAAGATCTGAGTACTTCTACTTGTACTCAAGAACAAGATCTGAGTACTTCTACTTTTACTCAACTACAAGATCTGAGTACTTCTACTTTCACTAAAGTACAAGATCTGAGTACTTGTACTCAAGAACAAGATCTGAGTACTTCTACTTGTACTCAAGAACACGATCTGAGTACTTCTACTTTTACTCAAGAACAAGATCTGAGTACTTCTACTTTTACTAAAGTACAAGATCTGAATACTTCTACTTTTACTCAATTACAAGATCTGAGTACTTCTACTTTTACTCTAGTACAAGATCTGAGTACTTCTACTTTTACTCAAGTACAAGATCTGAGTACTTCTACTTTTACTCAAGTACAATATCTGAGTACTTCTACTTTTACTAAAGTACACGATCTGAGTACTTCTACTTTTACTAAAGTACAAGATCTGAGTACTTCTACTTTGACTCAATTACAAGATCTGAGTACTTCTACTTTTACTCAATTACAAGATCTGAGTACTTCTACTTTTACTCAAGTACAATATCTGAGTACTTCTACTTTTACTCAAGTACAAGATCTGAGTACTTCTACTTTTACTCAATTACAAGATCTGAGTACTTCTACTTTTACTCGAGTACAAGATCTGAGTACTTCTACTTTTACTAAAGTACAATATCTGAGTACTTCTACTTTTACTCAAGTACAATATCTGAGTACTTCTACTTTTACTCAATTACAAGATCTGAGTACTTCTACTTTTACTCAAGTACAATATCTGAGTACTTCTACTTTTACTAAAGTACAAGATCTGAGTACTTCTACTTTGACTCAATTACAAGATCTGAGTACTTCTACTTTTACTCAAGTACAATATCTGAGTACTTCTACTTTTACTCTAATACAAGATCTGAGTACTTCTACTTTTACTCTAGTACAAGATCTGAGTACTTCTACTTGTACTCAAGAACAAGATCTGAGTACTTCTACTTGTACTCAAGAACAAGATCTGAGTACTTCTACTTTTACTCAACTACAAGATCTGAGTACTTCTACTTTCACTAAAGTACAAGATCTGAGTACTTGTACTCAAGAACAAGATCTGAGTACTTCTACTTGTACTCAAGAACACGATCTGAGTACTTCTACTTGTACTCAAGAACAAGATCTGAGTACTTCTACTTTTACTAAAGTACAAGATCTGAATACTTCTACTTTTACTCAATTACAAGATCTGAGTACTTCTACTTTTACTCTAGTACAAGATCTGAGTACTTCTACTTTTACTCAAGTACAAGATCTGAGTACTTCTACTTTTACTCAAGTACAATATCTGAGTACTTCTACTTTTACTAAAGTACACGATCTGAGTACTTCTACTTTTACTAAAGTACAAGATCTGAGTACTTCTACTTTGACTCAATTACAAGATCTGAGTACTTCTACTTTTACTCAAGTACAATATCTGAGTACTTCTACTTTTACTCTAGTACAAGATCTGAGTACATCTACTTGTAGTCAAGAACAAGATCTGAGTACTTCTCCTTGTACTCAAGAACAAGATCTGAGTACTTCTACTTTTACTCAACTACAAGATCTGAGTTCTTCTACTTTCACTAAAGTACAAGATCTGAGTACTTCTACTTGTACTCAAGAACAAGATCTGAGTACTTCTACTTTTACTCAACTACAAGATCTGAGTACTTCTACTTTTACTAAAGTACAAGATCTGAGTACTTCTACTTGTACTCAAGAACAAGATCTGAGTACTTCTACTTTGACTCAAGTACAAGATCTGAGTACTTCTACTTTTACTCAAGTACAAGATCTGAGTACTTCTACTTTTACTCAAGTACAAGATCTGAGTACTTCTACTTTTACTAAAGTACAAGATCTGAGTAC
>CM070490.1:497926-540901 GCA_036324585.1 Champsocephalus esox
GTACTCAGATCTTGTACTTTAGTAAAAGTAGAAGTACTCAGATCTTGTACTTTAGTAATAGTAGAAGTACTCAGATCTTGTACTTGAGTAAAAGTAGAAGTACTCAGATCTTGTACTTGAGTAAAAGTAGAAGTACTCAGATCTTGTAATTGAGTAAAAGTAGAAGTACTCAGATCTTGTACTTGAGTAAAAGTAGAAGTACTCAGATCTTGTACTTGAGTAAAAGTAGAAGTACTCAGATCTTGTACTAGAGTAAAAGTAGAAGTACTCAGATCTTGTAATTGAGTAAAAGTAGAAGTACTCAGATCTTGTACTTTAGTAAAAGTAGAAGTACTCAGATATTGTACTTGAGTAAAAGTAGAAGTACTCAGATCTTGTACTTTAGTAAAAGTAGAAGTACTCAGATCTTGTACTCGAGTAAAAGTAGAAGTACTCAGATCTTGTAATTGAGTAAAAGTAGAAGTACTCAGATCTTGTACTTGAGTAAAAGTAGAAGTACTCAGATATTGTACTTGAGTAAAAGTAGAAGTACTCAGATCTTGTAATTGAGTAAAAGTAGAAGTACTCAGATCTTGTTCTTGAGTAAAAGTAGAAGTACTCAGATCTTGTACTTTAGTAAAAGTAGAAGTACTCAGATCTTGTACTTTAGTAAAAGTAGAAGTACTCAGATCTTATATTTACCTTTCCACAAATTAAAATAATACACAGTACTTGAGGAACTACACGTGGTTATTTTCCACCACCAGCGTTACTGAAGCAGAAGTGAAAGTGAGTTTCAGTGATTCACGTACGATGAAGGCGTCGTGGGGGTTGAAGGCGAAGCTGCCGCAGACGTACAGGTGAGACGAGTTCACCTGAGAGAGGACGCTCACGAAGTTAGGACAGTCCACCTGAGAGAGGACAACAGGAAGTTAGGACAGTCAACCTGAGAGAGGACAACATGAGGTTAAGACAGTCAACCTGAGAGAGGACGCTCACGAAGTTAGGACAGTCCACCTGAAATAGGACAACAGGAAGTTAGGATAGTCAACCTGAGAGAGGATGCTCACGAAGTTAGGACAGTCCACCTGAAATAGGACAACAGGAAGTAAGGATAGTCAACCTGAGAGAGGACAACATGAGGTTAGGACAGTCCACCTGAGAGAGGACAACATGAGGTTAGGACAGTCCACCTGAGAGAGGACAACATGAGGTTAGGACAGTCCACCTAAGAGAGGACAACATGAGGTTAGGACAGTCAACCTGAGACTTTAAGAGACACCTGAACTTAAGGTGTTTTTATCTAAAGGAACCCTTAACTGAGACCTTAAGAGACACCTGAACTTAAGGTGTTTTTATCTAAAGGAACCCTTAACTAAGACTTTAAGAGACACCTGAACTTAAGGTGTTTTTATTCAAAGGAACCCTTAACTAAGACCGAAAGAGACACCTGAACTTAAGATGTTTTTATTCAAAGGAACCCTTAACTAAGACCTTAAGAGACACCTGAACTTAAGGTGTTTTTATTTAAAGGATCCCTTAACTAAGACCTTAAGAGACACCTGAACTTAAGGTGTTTTTATCTAAAGAAACCCTTAACTGACTTTAAGAGACAACTGAACTTAAGGTGTTTTTATCTAAAGGAACCCTTAACTAAGACCTTAAGAGACACCTGAACTTAAGGTGTTTTTATCTAAAGGATTAGCAACATGAGGTTAGGACAGTCAACCTGAGAGAGGACGCTCACGAAGTTAGGACAGTCCACCTGAGAGAGGACAACATGAGGTTAGGACAGTCAACCTAAGAGAGGACCACATGAGGTTAGGACAGTCAACCTGAGAGAGGACAACATGAGGTTAGGACAGTCAACCTGAGAGAGGACGCTCACGAAGTTAGGACAGTCCACCTGAGAGAGGACAACATGAGGTTAGGACAGTCCACCTAAGAGAGGACAACATGAGGTTAGGACAGTCAACCTGAGACTTTAAGAGACACCTGAACTTAAGGTGTTTTTATCGAAAGGAACCCTTAACTAAGACCTTAAGAGACACCTGAACTTAAGGTGTTTTTATCTAAAGGATTAGCTGAGACCTTAAGAGACACCTGAACTTAAGGTGTTTTTATCTAAAGGAACCCTTAACTAAGACCTTAAGGGACACCTGAACTTAAGGTGTTTTTATCTAAAGGAACCCTTAACTGAGACCTTAAGAGACACCTGAACTTAAGGTGTTTTTATCTAAAGGAACCCTTAACTGAGACCTTAAGAGACACCTGAACTTAAGGTGTTTTTATCTAAAGGAACCCTTAACTGAGACCTTGTTGGTGTTTTTATCTAAAGGAACCCTTAACTGAGACCTTAAGAGACACCTGAACTTAAGGTGTTTTTA
This sequence comes from Champsocephalus esox, assembly GCA_036324585.1. Taxonomy (NCBI): domain Eukaryota; kingdom Metazoa; phylum Chordata; class Actinopteri; order Perciformes; family Channichthyidae; genus Champsocephalus; species Champsocephalus esox. The sequence continues at coordinate 500,293 of CM070490.1, forward strand.
TCTAAAGGATCCCTTAACTAAGACCTTAAGAGACACCTGAACTTAAGGTGTTTTTATTCAAAGGAACCCTTAACTAAGACCTTAAGAGACACCTGAACTTAAGGTATTTTTATCTAAAGGAACCCGTAACTAAGACCTTAAGAGACATCTGAACTTAAGGTGTTTTTATTTAAAGGATCCCTTAACTAAGACTTTAAGAGACATCTGAACTTAAGGTGTTTTTATTCAAAGGATCCCTTAACTAAGACCTTCAGAGACACCTGAACTTAAGGTGTTTTTATCTAAAGGAACCCTTAACTAAGACCTTCAGAGACACCTGAACTTAAGGTGTTTTTATTCAAAGGATCCCTTAACTAAGACCTTAAGGGACACCTGAACTTAAGGTGTTTTTATCTAAAGGAACCCTGAACTAAGACCTTCAGAGACACCTGAACTTAAGGTGTTTTTATCTAAAGGAACCCTTAACTAAGACCTTCAGAGACACCTGAACTTAAGGTGTTTGTATCTAAAGGAACCCTTAACTGAGACTTTAAGAGACACCTGAACTTAAGGTGTTTTTATTCAAAGGAACCCTTAACTAAGACCTTAAGAGACACCTGAACTTAAGGTGTTTTTATCTAAAGGAACCCTTAACTAAGACCTTCAGAGACACCTGAACTTAAGGTGTTTTTATCTAAAGGAACCCTTAACTAAGACCTTCAGAGACACCTGAACTTAAGGTGTTTTTATTCAAATGATCCCTTAACTAAGACCTTCTGAGACACCTGAACTTAAGGTGTTTTTATCTAAAGGAACCCTTAACTAAGACCTTCAGAGACACCTGAACTTAAGTTGTTTTTATCTAAAGGAACCCTTAACTAAGACCTTCAGAGACACCTGAACTTAAGGTGTTTTTATCTAAAGGAACCCTTAACTAAGACCTTCAGAGACACCTGAACTTAAGGTGTTTTTATTCAAAGGATCCCTTAACTAAGACCTTCAGAGACACCTGAACTTAAGGTGTTTTTATCTAAAGGAACCCTTAACTAAGACCTTCAGAGACACCTGAACTTAAGGTGTTTTTATCTAAAGGAACCCTTAACTGAGACCTTAAGAGACACCTGAACTTAAGGTGTTTTTATCTAAAGGAACCCTTAACTAAGACCTTCAGAGACACCTGAACTTAAGGTGTTTTTATCTAAAGGATCCCTTAACTAAGACCTTCTGAGACACCTGAACTTAAGGGATGAATGTTGTACTTAAGATGAGAAAACAACCGGCCCTGGGTTATTCGCTCAGGGAACAGAAAGACCCGTTATATCTTTTGCAGAAGTATTTGTTGTTAAAAACGTAAATATATTATCACTTAATAAAGGTTGCAATCACCTCAGTGTCCTTCCCTTTATTCTGACACTCGGTGATTTCACTCTGAGACGGACGCCACGCCACCTGGACACAGAAAGAGGAACACTAAACATCCATCATCACCACAAAGCATCATGGGGGATATAGTGGACAGGGCTCACCTTGCTCTTCAGGCTGATGACATCACTCCGGCTGACGTCCAATGAGAACACAGCGTCTCGAGCCCCGACGAATAGCGTGGAGCCGTCGTCGCTTAGCAGCAAGGTCGTACTGTTCAAGAGGTCTGGGGAGCGGAAGAGGACCAGGGGGCGCTCTGCAGAGTCTGAACACACACACACACACACACACACACACACACACACACATACACACACACACACACAGTTTAACAGGCAGATATGGCAAAACTACACACATCCATTACTCAAGTAGAAGTACAGATACTTGTGTTTAAAAATACTCTGGTGAAAGTAGAAGTACTGACTAAACTTCTTTTTCAAGTCAAAGTAAAGAGGCTTTGAAGTGTCCTTCAGTAGAAAGTACCCATAGCTAGCAGCCGCTTTAAAGAGTACCTGACCTCCCTTTATATCAATAGAACAATAATGTCATTGTTAGCTAAGAATGTTTCCATGGTGACCAACGGCAACATGACAACGTTTCCATTGGTCCCTCTTCTTAAAGCCCCCGTCACACTGTCCCGAAGTGGACACCCGATGGACACACGAATATGGAATTGTGAATTTCGCACGAAGATGGCCCCGAACCACACGAAGGCAACATCTACATTACATTTAAGACGACTGCAACGAAAGTACCACAAACAAGTATGTTACAGTACTATGATACTGCACTGATATCTTCAGACTTTGTTATTTACTTTATCCGTCTTTATATGTCGAAAATATTACGTTTTCTCCGTAATGTTGGTTCCATAGCAACAACAACAACTTCCTGTCAACTCTCCTTCAAAATAATATATTATATCCTTTTCAGTTTCACAGTAACACAAATTGGGTTATTTACATAATATGTTTACCTGATTTTGTTGTGCAATAAAACAACCCGATGGACACACGATAAGGAAATGTTCAAATTCGCTCTGATCGTAGCATCGGGCCGTTCGTGAGGGCATCTGAAGCCTTCGTATGACCGCCGGTGGAGTTTCTCAGGCTCCGGCAGCAACTTCGTGAGCGGTGGCAAAATCTTTGGCATGCCAAAAAATTGCCGAAGGACCTCGAGAAGGTTCATTTTCGTGTTGAATTTGTGTGTCAATGTTGCCCTTCGTAAGGCCATCGTGAGGGCATCGTGTTATCATCGGTGCCATCGGGCATTCGCCCCGATCAGAGTGAGGGCGAATGCACCGATGATAACACGAAGATGACACGACTTGACAAGATGCCCTCACGAGTGCCTTACGAAGTTGCCGCTCAAGAAGTTGCTGCCGGAGCCTGAGAAACTCCACCGGTGGTCACACGATGGCTTAGATGCCCTCACGAATGGCCCGATGTTGCTACGATCACAGCGAATTTGAACATTTCCTTTAGCTTGTGTCCATCGGTTGTCAATTTCGGGACAGTGTGACAGGGGCTTTAGAGAAGACCAGGAAATGAAGGATACACGGATCGTGTTCAAATCAAAAGGCACGCAATGACTCTAAAGAATAATGATCACGCACCAACACACATTCGGACTAAAGGAACCAGCTGTTTGGAGAATGAGAGAAGGAGAAAGTACAGGTACTTGAGTTCAACATGAGAGAAGTAGAAAGTACAGGTATTTGAGTTCAACATGAGAGAAGTAGAAAGTACAGGTATTTGAGTTCAACATGAGAGAAGTAGAAAGTACAGGTATTTGAGTTCAACATGAGAGAAGTAGAAAGTACAGGTATTTGAGTTCAACATGAGATAAGTAGAAAGTACAGGTATTTGAGTTCAACATGTAAGAAGTATAAAGTACAGGTATTTGAGTTCAACATGAGAGAAGGAGAAAGTACAGGTATTTGAGTTCAACATGTAAGAAGTAGAAAGTACAGGTATTTGAGTTCAACATGAGAGAAGTAGAAAGTACAGGTATTTGAGTTCAACATGAGAGAAGTAGAAAGTACAGGTATTTGAGTTCAACATGTAAGAAGTAGAAAGTACAGGTATTTGAGTTCAACATGTGAGAAGTAGAAAGTACAGGTATTTGTGTTCAACATGTGAGAAGTAGAAAGTATAGGTATTTGAGTTCAACATGAGAGAAGTAGAAAGTACAGGTATTTGAGTTCAACATGTAAGAAGTAGAAAGTACAGGTATTTGGGTTCAACATGTAAGAAGTAGAAAGAACAGGTATTTGTGTTCAACATGAGAGAAATAGAATGAACAGGTATTTGAGTTCAACATGAGAGAAGTAGAAAGTACAGGTATTTGAGTTCAACATGTAAGAAGTAGAAAGTACTGGTATTTGAGTTCAACATGAGAGAAGTAGAAAGTACAGGTATTTGAGTTCAACATGAAAGAAGTAGAAAGTACAGGTATTTGTGTTCAACATGTGAGAAGTAGAAAGTACAGGTATTTGTGTTCAACATGAGAGAAGTATAAAGTACAGGTATTTGAGTTCAACATGAGAGAAGTAGAAAGTACAGGTATTTGTGTTCAACATGAGAGAAGTAGAAAGTACTGGTATTTGAGTTCAACATGTAAGAAGTAGAAAGTACAGGTATTTGAGTTCAACATGTAAGAAGTAGAAAGTACAGGTATTTGAGTTCAACATGTAAGAAGTAGAAAGTACAGGTATTTGAGTTCAACATGTGAGAAGTAGAAAGTACAGGTATTTGAGTTCAACATGTAAGAAGTAGAAAGTACAGGTATTTGAGTTCAACATGTAAGAAGTAGAAAGTACAGGTATTTTAGTTCAATATGTGAGAAGTAGAAAGTACAGGTATTTGAGTTCAACATGTAAGAAGTAGAAAGTACAGGTATTTGAGTTCAACATGTAAGAAGTAGAAAGAACAGGTATTTGAGTTCAACATGAGAGAAGTAGAAAGTACAGGTATTTGTGTTCAACATGTAAGAAGTAGAAAGTACAGGTATTTGAGTTCAACATGTAAGAAGTAGAATGAACAGGTATTTGAGTTCAACATGAGAGAAGTAGAAAGTACAGGTATTTGAGTTCAACATGTAAGAAGTAGAAAGTACTGGTATTTGAGTTCAACATGAGAGAAGTAGAAAGTACAGGTATTTGAGTTCAACATGAAAGAAGTAGAAAGTACAGGTATTTGTGTTCAACATGTGAGAAGTAGAAAGTACAGGTATTTGTGTTCAACATGAGAGAAGTATAAAGTACAGGTATTTGAGTTCAACATGAGAGAAGTAGAAAGTACAGGTATTTGTGTTCAACATGAGAGAAGTAGAAAGTACAGGTATTTGGGTTCAACATGTAAGAAGTAGAAAGTACAGGTATTTGTGTTCAACATGTGAGAAGTAGAAAGTACAGGTATTTGAGTTCAACATGTAAGAAGTAGAAAGTACAGGTATTTGAGTTCAACATGTAAGAAGTAGAAAGTACAGGTATTTGAGTTCAACATGTAAGAAGTAGAAAGCACAGGTATTTGAGTTCAACGTGTAAGAAGTAGAAAGTACAGGTATTTGGGTTCAAAATGTGAGAAGTAGAAAGTACAGGTATTTGAGTTCAACATGTAAGAAGTAGAAAGTACAGGTATTTGAGTTCAACATGTGAGAAGTAGAAAGTACAGGTATTTGAGTTCAACATGAGAGAAGTAGAAAATACAGGTATTTGAGTTCAACATGTAAGAAGTAGAAAGTACAGGTATTTGGGTTCAACATGTGAGAAGTAGAAAGTACAGGTATTTGGGTTCAAAATGTGAGAAGTAGAAAGTACAGGTATTTGAGTTCAACATGAGAGAAGTAGAAAGTACAGGTATTTGAGTTCAACATGAGAGAAGTAGAAAGTACAGGTATTTGGGTTCAACATGTGAGAAGTAGAAAGTACAGGTATTTGAGTTTAACATGAGAGAAGGAGAAAGTACAGGTATTTGAGTTCAACATGTGAGAAGTAGAAAGTACAGGTATTTGAGTTCAACATGTAAGAAGTAGAAAGTACAGGTATTTGAGTTCAACATGTAAGAAGTAGAAAGTACAGGTATTTGAGTTCAACATGTGAGAAGTAGAAAGTACAGGTATTTGGGTTCAAAATGTGAGAAGTAGAAAGTACAGGTATTTGAGTTCAACATGTAAGAAGTAGAAAGTACAGGTATTTGTGTTCAACATGTAAGAAGTAGAAAGTACAGGTATTTGAGTTCAACATGAGAGAAGTAGAAAGTACAGGTATTTGTGTTCAACATGTAAGAAGTAGAAAGTACAGGTATTTGAGTTCAACATGTAAGAAGTAGAAAGTACAGGTATTTGTGTTCAACATGTGAGAAGTAGAAAGTACAGGTATTTGAGTTCAACATGTAAGAAGTAGAAAGTACAGGTATTTGAGTTCAACATGTGAGAAGTAGAAAGTACAGGTATTTGTGTTCAACATGTGAGAAGTAGAAAGTACAGGTATTTGAGTTCAACATGAGAGAAGTAGAAAGTACAGGTATTTGTGTTCAACATGAGAGAAGTAGAAAGTACAGGTATTTGGGTTCAACATGAGAGAAGTAGAAAGTACAGGTATTTGGGTTCAACATGTAAGAAGTAGAAAGTACAGGTATTTGTGTTCAACATGAGAGAAGTAGAAAGTACAGGTATTTGAGTTCAACATGTGAGAAGTAGAAAGTACAGGTATTTGGGTTCAACATGAGAGAAGTAGAAAGTACAGGTATTTGGGTTCAACATGTAAGAAGTAGAAAGTACAGGTATTTGTGTTCAACATGAGAAAAGTAGAAAGTACAGGTATTTGGGTTCAACATGTAAGAAGTAGAAAGTACAGGTATTTGAGTTCAACATGTAAGAAGTAGAAAGTACAGGTATTTGTGTTCAACATGTGAGAAGTAGAAAGTACAGGTATTTGAGTTCAACATGTAAGAAGTAGAAAGTACAGGTATTTGGGTTCAACATGAGAGAAGTAGAAAGTACAGGTATGTGGGTTCAACATGTAAGAAGTAGAAAGTACAGGTATTTGTGTTCAACATGAGAGAAGTAGAAAGTACAGGTATTTGGGTTCAACATGTAAGAAGTAGAAAGTACAGGTATTTGGGTTCAACATGTAAGAAGTAGAAAGTACGGGTATTTGAGTTCAACATGTGAGAAGTAGAAAGTACGGGTATTTGAGTTCAACATGTGAGAAGTAGAAAGTACAGGTATTTGTGTTCAACATGAGAGAAGTAGAAAGTACAGGTATTTGTGTTCAACATGAGAGAAGTAGAAAGTACAAGTATTTGAGTTCAACATGTGAGAAGTAGAAAGTACAGGTATTTGTACTGCACTACTTCCCGCCTCTGACCAGGGCTGAGGGGAATATCAGAATAGCTGACCTTTACAGTGCAACAGCAAAGCTCTCACCACATGTTGCAGGTTTTATCATGAGATCTTGAACCAGAAAAGCCTTCCCAGCATGCACCCTACCAGGAAACGCTGGATATGAATATTGTGCGGTTGTTCTCTGAGTGTACAGCGAGAACAGAGACCAGCTCAGAAGTGAGGAAATGAAAACCAGCTTTCACAGGAAGTGGGTCTTTTTCTGATCTCACGCATGAGATCAAGATCAGGAAGTCGTCTCACGGTCTGAGCGCTAAAAGCACACGGTCACATTTATTCATTTCAATAAGTCACGTTACATGAAACCTGTATGTAGTCTTTGTGAAATAAGACCCTGCAACACGTGATATGCACCTGGTCATCAGAGGAGAGGACTCTTTAAAGTAGAGACACTACATACTGATATACACCTGGTCATCAGAGGAGAGGACTCTTTAAAGTAGAGATGCTACATACTGATATACACCTGAACATCAGAGGAGAGGACTCTTTAAAGTAGAGATGCTACATACTGATATACACCTGAACATCAGAGGAGAGGACTCTTTAAAGTAGAGACACTACATACTGATAAAAACCTGAACATCAGCAGGAGAGGACTCTTTAAAGTAGAAACTTTACATACTGATATACACCTGAACAGCAGCAGGAGAGGACTCTTTAAAGTAGAGACGCTACACACTGATATACACCTGAACATCAGAGGAGAGGACTCTTTAAAGTAGAGATGCTACATACTGATATACACGTGGTCATCAGAGGAGAGGACTCTTTAAAGTAGAGATGCTCCATACTGATATACACCTGAACATCAGCAGGAGAGGACTCTTTAAAGTAGAGACACTACATACTGATATACACCTGAACATCAGAGGAGAGGACTCTTTAAAGTAGAGATGCTACATACTGATATACACCTGAACATCAGCAGGAGAGGACTCTTTAAAGTAGAGATGCTACATACTGATATACAGCTGAACATCAGCAGGAGAGGACTCTTTAAAGTGGAGACACTACATACTGATATACACCTGAACATCAGCAGGAGAGGACTCTTTAAAGTAGAGACACTACATACTGATATACACCTGAACATCAGCAGGAGAGGACTCTTTAAAGTAGAGACACTACATACTGATATACACCTGAACATCAGCAGGAGAGGACTCTTTAAAGTAGAGACACTACATACTGATATACACCTGAACATCAGCAGGAGAGGACTCTTTAAATTAGAAACTTTACATACTGATATACACCTGAACAGCAGCAGGAGAGGACTCTTTAAAGTAGAGACGCTACATACTGATATACACCTGAACATCAGCAGGAGAGGACTCTTTAAAGTAGAGACACTACATACTGATATACACCTGAACATCAGCAGGAAAGGACTCTTTAAAGTAGAGACACTACGTACTGATATACACCTGAACATCAGCAGGAGAGGACTCTTTAAAGTAGAGACACTATGTACTGATATACACCTGAACATCAGCAGGAGAGGACTCTTTAAAGTAGAGACACTACATACTGATATACACCTGAACATCAGCAGGAGAGGACTCTTTAAAGTAGAGACACTACGTACTGATATACACCTGAACATCAGCAGGAGAGGACTCTTTAAAGTAGAGACACTACGTACTGATATACACCTGAACATCAGCAGGAGAGGACTCTTTAAAGTAGAGACACTACATACTGATATACACCTGAACATCAGCAGGAGAGGACTCTTTAAAGTAGAGACACTACATACTGATATACACCTGAACATCAGCAGGAGAGGACTCTTTAAAGTAGAGACACTACATACTGATATACACCTGAAAATGAAGTATTAACACTTTTCTAGTTGATCTTCTAAACGAGTAAAATAACAAATTAAATATTCAATAATGTTGTCTGAACAAAAAAACCTTACTCTGACAAACATAGTGATAATGCATCTTTTTCTCATATGGACAAACAGCTAAGCGACTATGACTTCATTCCTCTCACACACACACACACACACACACACACACACACACAGGAAGTGACTTGCATCAGATTGGATCTGTAACTTCTCCATTTTCACTCCACACTTTATTCACAGATCATCTGACGCTGAGAGGTTTCCTCGATGAAACCCACCGGCCCGATGTTCTTGAAGGCGGCGGGGAATGTACGCGATAGTCGAGGTACGTATATGCGTATATTTGTTCATTCACAAAAACCTTGGAACATGTTTTTGTGAATGAACTAAAAGACTTTCTCACAAACTACCGCTTTCACCTGAAAGAAACCCGAGTACACGTTCTCAAAAGACCCTGAAACCAAACCGTTTATCCACCGCTCCAAACATCGGTAAATTCATAAGATGCAAAAACCAGAAATATCAACACCGTGTTCTATACGTTTCTGCAAACCAGGAATATGTTCAATGTCGCGCACCACGCAGCAACGCTCAATGCCACGTTGTCGCCGAAGCAAGGAACCGTCACCACCGTAACAACGCAAGGTAACAAACAGCCATTCTTACCATAGGGTCGCGAGGTAACAAGGATACATCGTAAGGAAACGACGAAACAACGCAAGGTAACAAACAGCCATTCTTACCATAGGGTCGCGAGGTAACAAGGATACATCGCAAGGAAACGACTCAACATCGTTAGGTAACATGGATACATCGTAAGGTAACAAACAACCATTCTTACCATAGGGTTGTAAGGTAACAAGGATACATCGTAAGGAAACGACGCAACATCGTTAGGTAACAAACAACCATTCTTACCATAGGGTCGTAAGGTAACAAGGATATATCGCAACATTGGGGGTGACACGAATACATGGTAAGGTCACATGCATCATCATGAGGAAACAAGGATACACTGTAAGGAAACGACGCAACATCGGGAGGAAACAAGGATGCATCGTAAGGTAACAATAATCATATAAGATCGCAATATGAACATAAATACTCAAATAAAACACATACTACACACACAGAATAATAAAGAACATGAGATTGACTCACTGAGGAGGAAGGAGGTTCGTGGAGGAGGCAGAGCGACGGAGGAGCTCAGGAGGAAGAGGAGGAGGAAGAGGAGAGACGGAGGCATGATGAAGATGGAGGACTTTTCTCTGGAGCTCTTTTCGTAGCGACTGTCAGCGCCGACTGTCAGAGAGCGACTGAAGGAACACTCAGAAACCTCAACCTCCTGTCGCTGTGGACGGAGGTTCCTCCATCCGCATCCTGTCAGGGAGGCGCCTACGGCAAGGCCTTACAGCACACACGTCACAACACGTTATATCAAAGTAACCCGATTACTTTCCATATCTTTGGATCGGATATCAAATGCAATGCAAATAAAAACCAGAGAATATCATCATGTACTCTGAAGTCCATGAGACCAAAGTGTGGTATGGGGCGATAGATCAACACTGGCTGATTGAACATTAAGATGTTGTTTACTTGTAACCTCAGAAACGTAGAAACTAAGATCTTTCATATAACATGTTTTAGACATGCTGTTGAACAGTAATCTGATTACTTATTTATTTCATCGAATACCTTTCGACCGAAAGAACGAGATCGCGGATACAAGCGGCCGAGATGGGTTTTCTCCGCAGGGTGGCTGGCGTCTCCCTTAGCGGAGGGGAGGAACTCGGAGTTGAGCCGCTCCTCCTTCGCGTCGAAAGGAGCCAGTTGAGGTGGTTCGGGCACCTAGCTAGGATGCCACCTGGGCGCCTCCCTAGGGAGGTGTTCCAGGCACGTCCAGCTGGGAGGAGACCGAGGGGTAGACCTAGGACCAGGTGGAGGGGCTATATCTCTTCTGGCCTGGGAGCGCCTTGGGACCCCCCAGTCAGAGCACCTTGGGACCCCCCCAGTCAGAGCGCCTTGGGACCCCCCAGTCAGAGCGCCTTGGGACCCCCCAGTCAGAGAAGAGGAGAAGGTGGATGGTCGAATACAGTTACTTTTTTGTATCCTGTTTCATGTAATCCATTTCCCCCGGAGCCTGAGCATGTCAGCTGTTGATGCGTACTGTGTGTCACTGGCGCTGAGCACACACACTTATCATTTCATTGTTGTGTTTTCCTGTTAAATGACTTTAACCTGAACCCACACGTTACAGAGTACTAATCACAATCACATATTCTGCCAAGAAATGTGTACTTTTACTCCGGAAGAATGAACGTCCTCCAACATTTAAACTTCTCATTCAATCAATCAATGTTTATTTATAGCTCAATATCACAAATGTTACGTTTGTCTCAGTGGACAGAATATCAGTATGACAATACGACACCCTCTGTCCTCAGACCCTCTGTCCTCAGACCCTCTGTCCTCAGACCCTCTGTCCTCAGACTCTCTGTCCTCAGACCCTCTGTCCTCAGACTCTCTGTCCTCAGACCCTCTGCCCTCAGACCCTCTGTCCTCAGACCCTCTGTCCTCAGACCCTCTGTCCTCAGACTCTCTGTCCTCAGACCCTCTGTCCTCAGACTCTCTGTCCTTAGACCCTCTGTCCTCAGACCCTCTGTCCTCAGACCCTCTGTCCCTGTCCTCAGACCCTCTGTCCTCAGACTCTCTGTCCTTAGACCCTCTGTCCTCAGACCCTCTGTCCTTAGACCCTCTGTCCTCAGACCCTCTGTCCTCAGACCCTCTGTCCTCAGACCCTCTGTCCCTGTCCTCAGACCCTCTGTCCTCAGACTCTCTGTCCTTAGACCCTCTGTCCTCAGACCCTCTGTCCTCAGACCCTCTGTCCTCAGACCCTCTGTCCTCACTCTTAAACACGGATAGGGTGTCTGCCGCCCGAACACAAACTGGAAGCTGATTCTACAAATGTGGAGATTGATAAGAAAAGGCTCTGGCTCCCATTGTACTTTTAGAGACTCTAGGAACAACCAACAACCCTGCATTCTTGGAGCGCAATGCCCTTCCATTGATCAGATAACACGTTCTTTACCAACACATCCTCACTCCCAGGTCGGCCTATGTTGACGTTATGTCAAGTCCCCTGCCGGCTTTTTCCAACGCAAGGGGGGGGGCCTTAGCGTCCATTTTCAACGCAAGGGGGGGGGCCTTAGCGTCCATTTTCAACGCAAGGGGGGGGCCCTTAGCGTCCATGTTCAGCTTTCCGGGATGTCCATGTGCTTCTATGGACGCTCATGTAAGCACGGCATTCGTTTGTGTCAACTGCCCTTAAAGGCAATGAAGACACTACACTACCCAGAATCCCCAGCTATCGTTTGGCCTACACCATGTGCTCTGTTTGACGTCACGTGATTTCTCCCTGCAGAAAAAGAAAACATGGCCGAACTTCGTTTTATTCTCGTGGAAAGTGCCTGTTTTAAAGTTAGTGTTCCATTAAAATGCGTTTTGATGTCATTTGATGCGAGAAATATGAGTTGTTATTTCAGACGATGTGTGCAGTGGATGTACATGATCTTTAGTTTGCTAGTTATTACGAAGATTACTTCAGGAAATTGCGTCCAACGTTTTCATTGTTACCAAGGTGGTTGCTAGGGACGCTGCTATCGATATTATTTCTGTTATGTTGTGTAACTGTTTAATGGTGTTATCTTTATTGCTACCCCCTTCCCCGTCAATGTATAGTGTTGGTCCACAGCCTAAACATATTAGTTTAACACAATCCGCATCTAAAGATACGTTATTTTCCCCTGTGCAATTCCAGTCTCACATTGCCAAACAGAGCACATGGTGTAGTCCAAACGATAGCTGGGGATTCTGGGTAGTGTAGTGTCTTCATTGCCTTTAAGGGCAGTTGACACAAACGAATGCCGTGCTTACATGAGCGTCCATAGAAGCACATAGACATCCCGGAAAGCTGAACATGGACGCTAAGGGCCCCCCCCCTTGCGTTGAAAATGGACGCTAAGGCCCCCCACCTGGCGTTGAAAATGGACGCTAAGGCCCCCCCCCCTGGCGTTGAAAATGGACGCTAAGGCCCCCCCCCCTTGCGTTGGAAAAAGCCGGCAGGGGACTTGACATAACGTCAACATAGGCCGACCTGGGAGTGAGGATGTGTTGTCTTTACCTCTGGAGAAAATGAACTTGGAAAAATGAAATCGTGGACATACCTTTCAAGCTCTGTGGTCGCCATTGTTTTCTTATTTGGAAAATATGTCTGAGATATGAGCAGAGATGGAATGGTGCATTCTGTGGCTATTCCTCCTGACGGCCGCAAATACTAGTTGTGTTGTCATTGGATTGTAGAATTAATTGTTTTACTTTGATGTTTTATTATTTAATTTTTTCTGTTTTGTTGTTGTTTTTTTTCCCTTTCCGTGTTCTGTTTATTTTCATGGCTTTGTTGTTCAAGTTATATAGTTAAGCATTTTATTTTTTTTCGGCCGTGTGGGCATGTGCGGGTGGAGGGAGGGGCGAGTGGAGTGAGTGTGCTGAGATATTACAATATCAATGAAATGGCATTGGTTTACACTATAATGAAATAAAAAGACTTGTACACACATATATATATATATATGTACACATTTATATATATATGTACACATATATATATCTCAGTAGCATCATGTTAGCCAATTGGCATTTCAAGGGTTAAATTCTGAAAATAAAATGTATATTTGTTTGTAGTTATGATGAAAACTGATCTTGGTTCAAAGTAGTGTTCATTTCGTTGACTAAAACTATGACGAAATATGTTCGTCAACGACCTTTTTTTCCATGACGAAAACGAGACGATGACGAGACGGCACCGACGGCAGTAAACAATAACTGTAACGAAATCATCGTGCAATATCGTTGACGAAAAGTGACGAGACGAAATATTATCAAAGATAACGACCTGCACACTGGATATGTGTCGCCGTTTGATGTCTGGACCGCTGCGTAAAAAGGACCGCAGCTCCGTGTTGAAGGTTTCTGCCCCGTAGCCGATCAGCTAGTCTTTAAATAGTTTCAGCCCATAATGTGGTCCGTCTTCTTATCAATGATTTACCTAATCAATTATCAATCTACCAACCAATCTGGCAAACAACCAACACATCTTTCCACCAACCAACCAAACAACCAAATGGCCAATTGTTCCGCAAACAAACAAACAAACAATCATTCAACAAATTATTCCACCAACAAACCAACAAACCAACATAAACAATCAGCCAACGAAACATACAACCAACCCATCAATCAATCAATGTTTATATATATAGCCCAATATCACAAATGTTACATTTGTCTCAGTGGTCTTCACAGTGTGTACAGAATATCAGTATGACAATACGACACCCTCTGTCCTCAGACCCTCTGTCCTTAGGCCCTCTGTCCTCAGACCCTCTGTCCTCAGGCCCTCTGTCCTCAGGCCCTCTGTCCTCAGGCCCTCTGTCCTCAGACCCTCTGTCCTTAGACCCTCTGTCCTCAGACCCTCTGTCCTCAGACCCTCACATCGTACAAGGAAACACTTCCAGAGAAACCCCCCAGTCTAAGGGAACATGGAGAACCCTCAGGGAGAGCAGCAGAGGAGGATCCTCTCCAGGACGGACAGACTGCAATAGATGCCGTGTGTGAATTGAAAAGATGATACATTTGCAACATAGGTAGTCCAGATGTTTGAAATGCATGTGTGTATAATAGGAAGATGAATCCACGAGGATATCCATCAGGACCGATGACCCAGGACCACAGCCACGACTCAAGATCCAGCAACAACCAACCAACTTGAATATCGGGACATGTTTGCTCTGAAGCTCTTTGAGGATCGTCAGGTAAGACGAGATGCAGTTTCCTGTGTAGCAATAGATTGAACGGACATCACTTTCACACATTTTAATAAAACAAATATTCTTAAAGGGATTTTTTGCATTTACGTGACGCTTTAATTCATTGTAGATAGAAAAGGTGAATCGTGTCAAGAATAAGTCTGGCGTTATATTCTGAAAGTTTGACTTTATTCTCAAAATGTTGGCTTTGAGTTTGGCTTTGAATCACTGCAGCAGAAAGTTCAGCAATAACATTGATAACTATTTAGAAAAATCAGATCACAAAATCAAAACGTTTTAAGGAAAAGGTTGTAGCATTTCAGAATTAGGTGGAGGCAAGAAAAAGGTCAGAATATATGAAAGGAATTGTCATAATATTACAAAACGAAAAAGCATAAAGGAGTAAAATTTAGAGGAAATTTTCAAAATATTTAGAAGATGAATTCATAATATTTTAATAAAGTGGTCAACGCTGGCTTTCTCTTTTAATAGAAATCCTCAAATAACTATGGCTTCATCCCGAAATATTACAACTTTTTCCTCTAAATATTACTTTATCAAATATTGGTGTTTCCCCAAACATGTCAGTATTCAGCCAAAATCATTTCTTCTCAAAATATTTTAAACTTCACAAAATCCCAGAAGGTTTTGGAAAGGGTCCGAGCGGTCCGAGGAAAGTCCCGTGAGCAACATAAAGATTAAACTCCAGGAGTATATGATATATAATCCTGCTCCTCAAAGTGTCTGAAACTTTCTACATTTCATTGCTTTGCTAAAAAGAAAATCCTGATTGTAGGTTCAAAACTATTTCCCGTGATCATCCTCGGGTCCGGGGCCACAGTTTGAGACCCGGTCTGTATTCCCTTCTCAGGGTCCACAAGGCACTGTGCATCACTGCCGAGGTGCCGCTGAGCAAGGCACGTTCATATATATCAACAGTCTGTGAGAGAAATCCGACGAAAGCAAAGTCTTCATCTTCGGGCGAACAGAGCAACGTTTTATTTGAAGCTGGTCTTCGCTCCGAAGGATGTCCGGCGGTGCGTTCAGGTGAAATCGGAGAGGTCGGACCTCCTCTCCGTTCCTGCGGTCGGCTCGCTCCATCACCGGTGTCCTGAACACAGACGCTAACGATGAGACCCTGAACGCATCACAGCGGTGCGTTCAAGGACATAACACTGAACCTGACCGCACAGCGTGCGTTCAGACAAACCCTGAACCTGAACGCATCACATGCGGTGCGTTCAAGGACACTTACACTGAGACCCTGAACGCATCACAGCGGTGCGTTCAAGGACACTAACGATGAGACCCTGAACGCATCACAGCGGTGCGTTCAAGGACACTTACACTGAGACCCTGAACACATCACAGCGGTGCGTTCAAGGACACTAACACTGAGACCCTGAACGCATCACAGCGGTGCGTTCAAGGACACTAACATGAGACCCTGAACACATCACAGCGGTGCGTTCAAGGACATTTACAGAGATAACATACATATTTTTTAATGAGTGTTACATTTGAATCACTTTTAAAACAGATACATTACACTCTTAAAAAACAGTTTAAACGAAACCCTCATTAAATGAAATAAAGCTGTGACATGTCTGTAGAAAGCGAGCTCTAACACATCGACACAAACACACAATAATCACCACTAACACTTGAACACAACACAAGAGGCGTTCAGGGTCTGTGCTGCAGTGGGAACGACGGCGTCTCTTGGTGGTCTCAAACTGACTGAGGATCTATCTTGTAATTAAACAACAATCAGACTTAAAGCTGCACCGCGCTAACCCTCTGCAGGACTACATTACCCAGAAGCCTCTCTGTTCTGAAATGTCTTTTTGATTTTCTCTTTAGATTTAAAACGTGTTTAAAATGATCAGAACTTGAAACGGATGGAAATAATAAATAAATATGACTTCTCTAACAGCGTGCAGCTTTAAGGTCTGAAGAGGAGCTCCTCTGCACACACACACACACACACACAGATACACACACACACGCACAGACACACACGCACAGACACACACACATGCACACACACAGACACACACGCACAGACACACACCGGTTGTGCCGGCCTTTGTGCAGCGGTGACAGGAAGCTGTGACGAAGACGAGGAAACCTCAGAGCGACGAAGAGGAGCAGCGATGGGAGGACGAAGAGGAAGAGGACGAGCAGAGAAACCTTCACCGGGTCCGAGTCTGAGATCACATTAGAATATAATATATATTAAAACACATAAACACAGTTCATACATCGAATAGCATCGATAAAGACACTTCAAATAAAGCTATAACATAAAAAGATAGCATGAACTGATCCAATCAGATGAACACGTGAAATACGAATCAGACGACAAAGCAAAAGACGAACGGACCAAAGATAATGAGATGCAAAGATTATATAAAACGTAACGTAAGTGATTTACTGCGTGGAGAAGTCGCCGGGCCGCTGTCCACGCTGCCCCCGAGTCCTGAGGCCCTGCAGTCAGGGGGAGCCCAGCCCCCCCCACAGTGACAGTTCTGATTACTGTTACACACCTGGGACACACACACGCACACACACACACACACACACACACACACACGCACACACACACACACACACACTTTAATTCAAAAATAGTCCAGGATATTCCCTCTCCTCTTTTTGACCACATGTTGATCAAGAAAGATAAGGTAAGAACAGCAACAAGATTACATCAAAGATAACATTAACATTCTAGGCTTAAAGGAGGGGTAGGTGAGTTCGAGAAACCGCTCGAGATCGCGAGAATCTGAAAATACACAACGGGAGAAAATCTGCCCCTTCCTCACAGAGCCCCTCCCCCAACACACACGAACGCGCACGTGACCAATGAGGGCACGAGATCAGTGTGTGCCCCGATGGAAGGCTGACAGGCAGGCAGGCCGTCCAATCCGTTTAGCCGGCCGGCTTACATTTTTTTTAAGGATTTGTTGTCAAAGCTCTTCAGATATTCATTGCTATCGGGATGTTCAGAGCATTCCATGGAATATAACAACACGTCCAGCCGGTTTCTGAAACTACCTTTAACTGCACTATGCCATGTCTCTCTCTGCGGCAACGCAAACATGTCCCTCTTCTCTCATGCTGATGAATTACAGTTGGTGCGAATGAAGGTGCAGAGAAAGAGCCGTTAATGAACTTATTTAGGCCCCGTCCACACGGAGACGAAACGGAGACGAAACGGAGACGAAACGGAGACGAAACGGAGACGAAACGGAGACGAAAAGGAGGCGAAACGGAGACGAAACGGAGACGAAACGGAGACGAAACTGAGACGAAACTGAGACGAAACGGAGGCGAAACGGAGACGAAACGGAGGCGAAACGGAGACGAAATGGAGACGAAACGGAGACGAAACGGAGGCGAAACGGAGGCGAAACGGAGGCGAAAGGGAGACGAAACGGAGACGAAACGGAGACGAAAAGGAGACGAAACGGAGACAAAATCGATTTCTCACCGAAGTCATTTTCAAAATAGTCTTCTGTCCACACGGAATCGGCTCAAGAAACGTGTCCTTCCACACGAGACGAGCCGCTGTAGTACACATGCCGGGCCTGTAAGTGGCGCTGTACTTCCGCCACAAAATACACCAAAAGCAGCGAAGAAGACCGATGACGATTATTATTTTATTATTATTATTATC
Organism: Champsocephalus esox; assembly: GCA_036324585.1. Lineage (NCBI taxonomy): Eukaryota > Metazoa > Chordata > Actinopteri > Perciformes > Channichthyidae > Champsocephalus > Champsocephalus esox. The sequence continues at coordinate 518,510 of CM070490.1, forward strand.
TTGTATTGTTGTTGTTGCTGATGCTTGTGGTCGAGGAGCTGTAGATGTTGCACTGACATCTGTATCATGGTCAGTAGCGTCTGGAGCACGGACGCAACCCTGTGATCCGCCACTGTTGTTGTTGTTGTTGGCGAAACGCATCAGCAATGACGCGGGTGACGCGGGGGTGAGCAGGAGAGGTGGGGAGAGGCGGGGCTATGGCGTCATAGTGTTCGGGAAATGATCGTATCGGGCAGGCCTATTCAACTCGTGGCCCGCGGGCCGAAGCAGGCCCTCAGAACTTGTTTCTGGCCCACTAGAGGTCGCCTGCAAATCGAAATGGCATAAGTGTAATAGCATAAATGAAACTAATGTCTGATCACACTAAATCCGACGATGCGGCGAAAACGCTGGTTTTTCCATTCATTTGAATGATTTTGAATCCATCATTTCGCCCGCCGCGCTCTGCTCATTCAAAGAAACCGCACCGTGTCCTCACTTGTCATCGGCTCAGTCAAACTCACGGCACACACTCGGTTCGCGGGCCACAGAGAAAGTGCTTTAAGACAGCTTCAAGATGTCTCTCTCCGAGCCCAAGAAACGTAAAGTTGATTCGGAAAATCGCCAATTCCAGAATGAATGGACGATAAATATGTATTTACTTTGCCGGCCGCAACAAGTAATACACCGGTGTGTTTATTGTGCAACGAAAGAATACAACGTAAAGCGACACACAACTCAAATCACGGCTCGTCTTCTGCCAGTGTCCCGTGGGCTCAGAGGAACGGAGACGGGAAGTACGGGGACTGCTCGCATCCTTTGAACGGAGTCAAGTGGCCAACGAGGAGGAAGGTGGCCTTGCTTATACTGACAGTGTTTGGATTTACCTCTACGTGTGAGTCTAGCGAGGGCACTTCGCTCCTTGACCAATGAGAAGCTGCATGAGTGTCTCAGGAGTGCTCTGACCACTTAGGAGCCAAACTGCTGAAATAGCTAAATCAAGGCAGTGTCCTTCCTCTCACCGACGCAAACAGGCTACACACGACAGAAGTCTGATGCGTGGCGTGTGCAGATCTGTTTTATGGTCATTCAAACACGCGACTTCCTGTTCCAAGACATGACTGCTATGAGTCTGATGGCTATTGTTTTACTCTGTTCTATTTGCGTTTAGTGTTACATTCGATGGACTTGTGTTGTCTTCAAAGCACCTTATGTATGCTTGGAAGTGTTGAGGATATCATACACGGGGCTACTTACTGTTAATGTGATGCATGCTGTTGTGTGATATCCATCTTGTTTCGTGCATCAGTGGACAAACCTCATGTCTCCTTCGTTTTAAAGACTTTTGTGTCAAGCCTTGTAACCGAAGCGTTCCTACTTGTTATGGACTGGTCTTTCTGTATTGAAAGTAAAAGAAGGATGCACTTGACGAGTTCATTTAATGTATTAGTATCTATTGACACGACTGTAAGCAACAGTTATTCGTAGTGGTTCCTTGACGTCCCGGTGATGGTCCTACTCGGCCCACGTGCTAATGCAGTTGAATAGCCCTGGTTTAGGGCGTACACACGGAGCCGCCATCGTTTCGTCTCCAGACCCACTTCGGGAGCCGTTATCAAAGTGTATCGGATTCGTGCGGACGAACCGTCTATACGATAGAGAACGTTAGCGGATACAACTGATATGGTCTCCGTTTGGACGGGCCTTGGTCACAGCCTCTGGAGGGAACACAGGGATTTGAGCCCCTGCAGACCATTGACATGCACTAACAGCTATGAGGGGAGGGGAGCACCACAGGGAGCAGGATTGGGCCTCCTTACTGAATTGAACTGTCTCTCACCCCGTGTCCGCTGCACTTTGCGCGACACTCCTCGACCCCGAACACCGACACGTCCTGACACTTCTGGTTCAGACACGCCTGGAAACACGGAACATAAATACAAACCAGCTTTTCTACAAAACATCACACCTGGTTACACAGACATGTGTGGGTCGTTAGACCATGTTCTGGCTGCAGGCCGTCCCCCGCCCAGGTGGAAGAAGGTTAGGGTTAGGGTGTGGGTTAGGGTGTGGGTTAGGGTGTGGGTTAGGGTGTGGGTTAGGGTGTGGGTTAGGGTGTGGGTTAAGGTGTGGGTTAGGGTGTGGGTTAGGGTGTGGGTTAGGGTGTGGGTTAGGGTATGGGTTAAGGGTATGGGTTAAGGTGTGGGTTAGGGTGTGGGTTAGGGTGTGGGTTAGGGTGTGGGTTAAGGTGTGGGTTAAGGTGTGGGTTAGGGTGTGGGTTAGGGTGTGGGTTAGGGTGTGGGTTAAGGTGTGGGTTAGGGTGTGGGTTAAGGTGTGGGTTAAGGTGTGGGTTAGGGTGTGGGTTAGGGTGTGGGTTAGGGTGTGGGTTAAGGTGTGGGTTAGGGTGTGGGTTAGGGTGTGGGTATGGGTTAGGGTGTGGGATAAGGTGTGGGTTAGGGTGTGGGTGTGGGTTAGGGTGTGTGTTAGGGTGTGGGTTAGGGTGTGGGTTAGGGTGTGGGTTGGGTGTGGGTTAGGTGTGGGTTGGGGTTAGGGTGTGGGTAGGTATGGGTTGGGGTGTGGGTGTGGGTTGGGTGTGGGTTAGGGGTGTGGGTAAGGTGTGGGTTAGGTGTGGGTGGGTGTGGGTGTGGGTTAGGGTGTGTGTTGGGTGTGGGTTAGGGTGTGGGGTGTGGGTTGGTGTGGGTGGTGTGGGTTAGGGTGTGGTTAGGGTGTGGGTTAGGGTGTGGGTTAGGTGTGGGTGGTGGGTTAGGTGTGGGTTAGGTGTGGGTTGGGTGTGGGTTAGGGTGTGGGTTAGGGTGTGGGTTAGGTGTGGGTTAGGGTGTGGGTAGGTGTGGGTGGTGTGGGTTAGGGTGTGGGTTAGGGTGTGGGTTAGGGTGTGGGTTAAGGTGTGGGTTAGGTGTGGGTTAAGGTGTGGGTTAGGGTGTGGGTTAGGGTGTGGGTTAGGTGTGGGTTAGGTGTGGGGGTTGGGTGTGGGGTTGGTGTGGGTTAGTGTGGGTTGGTGTGGGTTGGGTGGTAGGGTGTGGGTTAGGGTGTGGGTTAGGGTGGGTGGTGTGGGTTGGGGTGGTGGGTGTGGTGTGGGTGGGGTGGGTGGTGGGGTTGGTGTGGTGTGGGGTGGGTGTGGGTTAGGGTGTGTGGGTGGGGTGTGGGTTAGGGTGTGGGTTAGGGTGTGGGTTAGGGTGTGGGTGGGTGTGGGGTGTGGGTGTGGGTTAGTGTGGGTGGTGGGGTGTGGGGTTAGGTGTGGGTGGGTGGGGTGGGGGTGGTGTGGGTGTGGGGTGGTGTGGGTGTGGGTGTGGGTGTGGTGGGTGTGGGGTGGTGTGGGTTAGGGTGTGGGTGTGGGGTAGGGTGTGGGTGGGTGTGGGTGGTGGGGTAGGGTGTGGGTTAGGGTGTGGGTGGTGTGGGTGGGTGGGTGTGGGTGTGTGGGTGGGTGTGGTGTGGGTTAGGGTGTGGGTTAGGGTGTGTGGTGTGGGTGGTGTGGTTAGGGTGTGGGTGTGGGTTGGTGGTGTTAGGGTGTGGGTTAGGGTGTGGGTTTGGGTGTGGGTTAAGTGTGTTGTGTGGGTTAGGGTGTGGGTTAGGGTGTGGGTTAGGGGTGTGGGTGGGTGTGGGTTAGGGTGGGTTGGTGTGGGTAAGGTGTGGGTGGTGTGGGTTAGGGTGTGGTTAGGGTGTGGGTTAAGGTGTGGGTTGGGTGTGGGTAGGTGTGGTTAAGGTGTGGGTTAGGGTGTGGGTTAGGGTGTGGTAGGTGGGTTGTGTGGGTTAGGTGTGGGTTAGGTGTGGGTTGGGTGGGGTTAGGGTGTGGGTAGGGTGGTGGTGTGGGTAGGGTGGGTTAGGTGTGGGTTAGGGTGTGGGTTGGTGTGGTTGGGTGTGGGTAGGGTGTGGGTTGGGTGTGGTTAGGGTGTGGGTTAGGTGTGGGTTAGGGTGTGGGTTAGGGTGTGGGTATGGGTTAGGGTGTGGGATAAGGTGTGGGTTAGGGTGTGGGTGTGGGTTAGGGTGTGTGTTAGGGTGTGTGTTAGGGTGTGGGTTAGGGTGTGGGGTTAGGGTGTGGGTTAAGGTGTGGGTTAGGGTTAGGGTGTGGGATAAGGTATGGGTTGGGGTGTGGGTGTGGGTTAGGGTGTGGGTTAGGGTGTGGGTTAGGGTGTGGGTTAGGGTGTGGGTTAGGGTGTGGGTTAAGGTATGGGATAAGGTATGGGTGGGGTATGGGTTAGGGTATTGGTTAGACCTTGTTCTGGCTGCAGGCCGTCCCCTGGCTCACGGTGGCCGGGTCAGACACGTCGTCCCCCAGGTGGAAGAAGGTTCCTCTGCAGACCAGGTCGCTGTGGTTGAAGCGCACCCTGGTGGTGAGGATCTCTGTGTTGGAGCCCAGCAGGGGGCGCTGCCTCCCCCCCCCTCACACTGGATCCTGCCGCACTGCACGTCACTAAACACACAGGAAGTGATGTCAGAGGACACACAGGAAACGAGGTCAGAGGACACACAGGAGACGAGGTCAGAGGATACACAGGAAACGAGGTCAGAGGACACACAGGAAGTGATGTCAGAGGACACACAGGAAGTGATGTCAGAGGACACACTGTCCCGATCTGCAGTGCGCATGTGCGAGATGGTCCGCCATATTCGACAACTCCGGACGGCAACCCAAGTAGGACAACAATGACAACGTGGCTTTTGGGTTCGTTTATTTGGTCCATGGTCAGAATAAGTGAGAAATGGATGTAACTTCTGTGAGACTGTCTGTGAGAGAGCTGTCGAACAGAAGTTACATCCAAACCTGGAGATATAACCACTATTTCCAATGCGTGGGGATAGAGAAAGCTTCGTCCACATCGAATAACAGCGATGCCCTGGAGCACCCAACTAACGTGCATGGGGCGATCAAGCTAGGCGCCGAAGACCCACCGTCTCAGTGCAGTGACCCAGACGGAGCACCACCATCTGGGCAGCCAAACAACAGAGTGTCGGTGTCGTTAATGTGTACACACACTATGTGTGTACTGTGAGTACTATGTGTGTACTGTGAGTACTGTGAGTACTATGTGTGTACTGTGTGTGTACTGTGTGTGTACTATGTGTGTACTGTGAGTACTATGTGTGTACTGTGTGTGTACTGTGTGTACTGTGAGTACTATGTGTGTACTGTGTGTGTACTGTGAGTACTATGTGTGTACTGTGTGTGTACTGTGTGTACTGTGAGTACTATGTGTGTACTGTGTGTGTACTGTGAGTACTATGTGTGTACTGTGTGTGTACTATGTGTGTACTGTGAGTACTATGTGTGTACTGTGTATACTGTGAGTACTATGTGTGTACTATGTATACTGTGAGTACTATGTGTGTACTATGTATACTGTGAGTACTATGTGTGTACTGTGTGTGTACTATGTGTGTACTGTGAGTACTATGTGTGTACTGTGTATACTGTGAGTACTATGTGTGTACTATGTATACTGTGAGTACTATGTGTGTACCGTGTATACTGTGAGTACTATGTGTGTACTGCGTGTGTGTACTATGTGTATACTGTGAGTACTATGTGTGTACTGTGAGTACTATGTGTGTACTGTGTGTGTACTATGTGTGTACTGTGAGTACTATGTGTGTACTGTGTATACTGTGAGTACTATGTGTGTACTGTGTGTGTACTGTGAGTACTATGTGTGTACTGTGAGTACTATGTGTGTACTGTGAGTACTATGTGTGTACTGTGTGTACTGTGAGTACTATGTGTGTACTGCGTGTGTGTACTATGTGTACTGTGTGGGTGTACTATGTGTGTACTGTGTGTGAGTACTATGTGTGTACTGTGTGTGTACTATGTGTGTACTGTGAGTCCTATGTGGAGTGCTACATCTGTATGTGTATACTGTGAGTACTATGTGTGTACTGGGTGTGTACTGTGAGTACTGTGTGTGTACTGTGTGTACTGTGTGTGTACTATGTGTACTATGTGTGTACTGTGTGTGTGTACTATGTGTACTATGTGTGTACTGTGTGTACTATGTGTGTGTGTGTGTGTACTGTGTGTGTGTGTGTAATATGTGTGTGCTATGTGTGTACTGTGTGTGTGTGTAATATGTGTGTAGGTGTGTGTGTGTGTGTTATGTGTGTACTGTGTGTGTGTGTGTGTGTGTGTGTACTATGTGTACTATGTGTGTACTGTGAGTGTACTATGTGTACTGTGTGTACTATGTGTGTACTGTGTGTGTGTACTATGTGTACTATGTGTGTACTGTGTGTACTATGTGTGTGTGTGTGTGTGTGTACTATGTGTGTACTGTGTGTGTGTGTGTGTGTGTGTGTGTACTATGTGTACTATGTGTGTACTGTGAGTGTACTATGTGTGTACTGTGTGTGTGTACTATGTGTGTACTGTGAGTGTACTATGTGTGTACTGTGTGTGTGTACTATGTGTGTACTATGTGTGTACCATGTGTGTACTGTGTGTCTTCCTGATCGAATGTACTTATTGTAAGTCGCTTTGGATAAAAGCGTCAGCTAAATGCGATGTACTGTGTGTGTACTATGTGTGTACTGTGTGTACTATGTGTGTACTGTGTGTACTCACGCGTCTCCACAGGGGATGTAGGATCCGTTCTTCATCTTTCCACAGTTTCCATATTTGTTTCCCTGTTTGTTGACGGATGAGAAACAGACGGGCGGAGCGCTGGTGGCGTCTGAGGACACAGTGTCAAGTATGTAAAGTATATACAGTATGTAAAGTATATACTGTATATAAAGTATATACAGTATATACAGTATATAAAGTACTCAGAGGAATAGTAACAATAGTGATCTCACTGGGGCCCCACAGCAGCTGGCACTGGGACTTCATGCTGGCGCACACGCCCTCGTAGCAGTACGACGCCTCGTCCTCGCAGCGCTGCCCGTTCTGCAGGAACACGTTGGGGGGGCAGTAGGGGGAGGAGCCTGTGCAGAACTCAGGTAGGTCACATTCCCCCAGGGGGTCCCGACACCTGGAGCCCGCCTCCCTCAGCTGGAGAGGAGAGGAGAGGAGAGAGGAGAGAGAAGAGAGAGGAGAGGGAGGAGAGAGGAGAGGAGAGAGAGAGGAGAGAGGAGAGAGAGGAGAGGAGAGGAGAGGAAAAGGGGAGGAGAGAGGAGAGGGAGAGGGGAGAGAGGAGAGAGGGGAGAGAGGAGAGGAGAGGATAGGAGAGAGGAGAGAGAGGAGAGAGGAGAGGGAGGAGAGAACGGAGCGGAGAGAGGAGAGAGGAGAGGAGAGAGGAGAGAGGAGAGAGGAGAGGGAAAGGAGAGAGGAGAGGAGAGAGGAGAGAGGAGAGGATAGGAGAGAGGAGAGAGGAGAGAGGAGAGAGGAGAGGAGAGGGGAGAGAGGAGAGAGGAGAGGGAGGAGAGAACGGAGCGGAGAGAGGAGAGAGGAGAGGAGGAGAGAGGAGAGAGGAGAGGAGAGGATAGGAGAGGAGGAGAGAGGAGAGGAGAGAGGAGAGAGGAGAGGAGAGGAGGAGAGGATAGGAGAGAGGAGAGAGGAGAGAGAAGAGGAGAGAGGAGAGGAGAGAGGAGAGAGGAGAGGAGAGGATAGGAGAGGAGGAGAGAGGAGAGGATAGGAGAGGAGGAGAGAGGAGAGAGAGGAGAGGAGAGAGGAGAGGAGAGAGGAGAGGAGGAGAGGATAGGAGAGAGGAGAGAGGAGAGAGGAGAGGAGAGAGGAGAGAGGACATTTAAACATCTCAACAGAAATAAAATGGAATTACAAAAAAGAAAAGTGTTTACTCTCAGTTTCAGGGAGACTTTAATTATATTAAAACATATAATGATTATAGTGTGTGTGTGTGTGTGTGTGTGTGTGTGTGTGTGTGTGTGTGTGTGTGTCACCTTGCAGTCCTGGCAGCAGATGCCGTCAGACGAGCACTGGGCTCCAGGTACGAGCCGACAGGTGGAGGCGTTGCAGCAGGGGTCCTCACACTCCTGACCAATCACAGCGCAGCAGGAAGCAGCAGGGGGTCCGCAGGGAGAGGGTGACACCACACATTCATCGATACCAGACTAACTTCCACACCGTGTACACTAACCGTCAGGGCCGGCGCTCGCCTCGCGGGGGGGCCGGCGCTCGCCTCGCGGGGGGGCCGGCGCTCGCCTCGCGGGGGGGCCCTCACCTCGCGGAGGGGGGCATCACCTCGCGGAGGGGGCCTGACCTCGCGGAGGGGGGCCTCACCTCGCGGAGGGGGCCTGACCTCGCGGAGGGGGGCCTCACCTCGCGGAGGGGGGCCTCACCTCGCGGAGGGGGGCCTCACCTCGCGGAGGGGGGCCTCACCTCACGGAGGGGGCCTGACCTCGCGGAGGGGGGCATCACCTCGCGGAGGGGGGCATCACCTCGCGGAGAGGGGCATCACCTCGCGGAGGGGGGCATCACCTCGCGGAGGGGGGCCTCACCTCGCGGAGGGGGCCTCACCTTGCGGAGGGGGCCTCACCTCGCGGAGGGGGCCTCAAGTTGGCCAGAGACGGCCCTGCTAACCGTCCACATCACACAGAATTCTGGGGGAAAACTGACATTTGACAGACCTACAGGTGTATAGAGGTGAGACAGGTGGGACAGGTGGTATAGAGTGAGACATGTGTACAGGTGGGACAGGTGTATAGAGGTGAGAGAGGTATAGAGTGAGACAGGTGTACAGGTAAAGAGTGAGACAGGTGTACAGGTATAGAGTGAGACAGGTGTACAGGTAAAGAGTGAGACAGGTGTACAGGTATAGAGTGAGACAGGTGTACAGGTATAGAGTGGGACAGGTATAGAGTGAGACAGGTGGGACAGGTATAGAGTGAGACAGGTGGGACAGGTATAGAGACAGGTGTACAGGTATAGAGTGAGACAGGTGGGACAGGTATAGAGTGAGACAGGTGTACAGGTATAGAGTGAGACAGGTGGGACAGGTATAGAGACAGGTGTACAGGTATAGAGTGAGACAGGTGTACAGGTATAGAGTGAGACAGGTGGGACAGGTATAGAGACAGGTGTACAGGTATAGAGTGAGACAGGTGTACAGGTATAGAGTGAGACAGGTGTACAGGTATAGAGTGAGACAGGTGTACAGTATAGAGTGAGACAGGTGTACAGTAGAGTGAGACAGGTGTACAGGTATAGAGTGAGACAGGTGTACAGGTATAGAGTGAGACAGGTGTACAGGTATAGAGTGAGACAGGTGTACAGTATAGAGTGAGACAGGTGTACAGGTATAGAGTGAGACAGGTGTACAGTATAGAGACAGGTGTGCAGGTATAGAGTGAGACAGGTGTACAGGTATAGAGACAGGTGTGCAGGTATAGAGTGAGACAGGTGTACAGGTATAGAGTGAGACAGGTGTACAGGTATAGAGACAGGTGTGCAGGTATAGAGTGAGACAGGTGTACAGGTATAGAGACAGGTGTGCAGGTATAGAGTGAGACAGGTGTACAGGTATAGAGACAGGTGTGCAGGTATAGAGTGAGACAGGTGTACAGTATAGAGTGAGACAGGTGTACAGGTATAGAGACAGGTGTGCAGGTATAGAGACAGGTGTGCAGGTATAGAGTGAGACAGGTGTACAGTATAGAGTGAGACAGGTGTACAGGTATAGAGTGAGACAGGTGTACAGGTATAGAGTGAGACAGGTGTACAGGTATAGAGTGAGACAGGTGTACAGTATAGAGTGAGACAGGTGTACAGGTATAGAGTGAGACAGGTGTACAGTATAGAGACAGGTGTGCAGGTATAGAGTGAGACAGGTGTACAGGTATAGAGACAGCTGTACAGGTATAGAGACAGGTGTGCAGGTATAGAGTGAGACAGCTGTACAGGTATAGAGACAGGTGTGCAGGTATAGAGTGAGACAGGTGTACAGTATAGAGTGAGACAGGTGTACAGGTATAGAGACAGGTGTGCAGGTATAGAGTGAGACAGGTGTACAGGTATAGAGACAGGTGTGCAGGTATAGAGTGAGACAGGTGTACAGGTATAGAGACAGGTGTGCAGGTATAGAGTGAGACAGGTGTACAGGTATAGAGTGAGACAGGTGTACAGTATAGAGTGAGACAGGTGTACAGGTATAGAGTGAGACAGGTGGGACAGGTATAGAGACAGGTGTACAGGTATAGAGTGAGACAGGTGTACAGGTATAGAGTGAGACAGGTGGGACAGGTATATAGTGGGACAGGTATAGAGACAGGTGTACAGTATAGAGTGAGACAGGTGTACAGGTATAGAGTGAGACAGGTGGGACAGGTATATAGTGGGACAGGTATAGAGACAGGTGTACAGTATAGAGTGAGACAGGTGTACAGGTATAGAGTGAGACAGGTGTACAGTATAGAGTGAGACAGGTGTACAGGTATAGAGTGAGACAGGTGTACAGGTATAGAGTGAGACAGGTGTACAGGTATAGAGTGAGACAGGTGTACAGGTATAGAGTGAGACAGGTGTACAGGTATAGAGACAGGTGTGCAGTATAGAGTGAGACAGGTGTACAGGTATAGAGTGAGACAGGTGTACAGGTATAGAGACAGGTGTGCAGGTATAGAGTGAGACAGGTGTACAGGTATAGAGACAGGTGTGCAGGTATAGAGTGAGACAGGTGTACAGGTATAGAGTGAGACAGGTGTACAGGTATAGAGACAGGTGTGCAGGTATAGAGTGAGACAGGTGTACAGGTGTGAGACAGGTGTACAGGTGTGAGACAGGTGTACAGGTGTGAGACAGGTGTACAGATGCACAGGTGTGAGACAGGTGTACAGGTATAGAGTGAGACAGATGTGCAGGTGTGAGACAGGTGTGAGACAGGTGTACAGGTATAGAGTGAGACAGGTGTACAGGTATAGAGACAGGTGTACAGATGTGCAGGTGTGAGACAGGTGTGAGACAGGTACCTCCAGCAGGCCGCAGTCACACTCCTCCCCTTGCTCCACGTACAGGTTTCCACAGCTCCGCCCCCCCCAGCAGGAGCTGAGGCACGTTGAACAGACACATCCCCCCCCCGCTGAGCAGAGAGAGGGACAGGTCAGCGGCACTACAGCTGCTGAACATCTGACCGGGCAGGAAGCTGGGGAGAACCAATCAGAACCTCTCATTAACACACATCCACCAATCAGAACCTCTCATTAGCACATCCACCAATCAGAACCTCTAATTAACACACATCCACCAATCAGAACCTCTCATTAACACATCCACCAATCAGAACCTCTCATTAACACATCCACCAATCAGAACCTCTCATTAGCACACATCCACCAATCAGAACCTCTCATTAACACATCCACCAATCAGAACCTCTCATTAACACATCCACCAATCAGAACCTCTCATTAGCACACATCCACCAATCAGAACCTCTCATTAGCACACATCCACCAATCAGAACCTCTCATTAACACATCCACCAATCAGAACCTCTCATTAACACATCCACCAATCAGAACCTCTCATTAACACATCCACCAATCAGAACCTCTCATTAACACATCCACCAATCAGTACCTCTCATTAACACATCCACCAATCAGAACCTCTCATTAACACACATCCACCAATCAGAACCTCTCATTAACACATCCACCAATCAGAACCTCTCATTAACACATCCACCAATCAGAACCTCTCATTAACACATCCACCAATCAGAACCTCTCATTAACACATCCACCAATCAGAACCTCTCATTAACACACATCCACCAATCAGAACCTCTCATTAACACCCATCCACCAATCAGAACCTCTCATTAACACACATCCACCAATCAGAACCTCTCATTAACACACATCCACCAATCAGAACCTCTCATTAACACACATCCACCAATCAGTACCTCTCATTAACACTCATCCACCAATCAGAACCTCTCATTAGCACACATCCACCAATCAGTACCTCTCATTAACACACATCCACCAATCAGAACCTCTCATTAACACACATCTACCAATCACCTCCTGGTACCAAACTTACCCGGGTCAAGGTTCTGACCCGGTTTAAATACTTTTGTCCTCATCTGGTTTAAAGGTTCTGCTCCTGACCCAGTTTGAAATATTTGACACAGGTTCTGGTTCTGACTCAGTTTAGAGGTTCTGGTTCTGACCCCTTTTAGAGGTTCTGGTACTGACCCTGTTTAGAGATTCTGGTTCTGACCCCGTTTAGAGGTTCTGGTTCTGACCCTGTTTAAAGGTTCTGGTTCTGACCCTGTTTAGAGGTTCTGGTTCTGACCCTGTTTGAAAGATTTGACCCAGGTTCTGGTTCTGACCCCGTTTAGAGGTTCTGGTTCTGACCCCGTTTAAAGGTTCTGGTTCTGACCCTGTTTAAAGGTTCTGGTTCTGTCCCCGTTTAAAGGTTCTGGTTCTGACCCCGTTTAGAGGTTCTGGTACTGACCCCGTTTAGAGGTTCTGGTTCTGACCCCATTTAAAGGTTCTGGTTCTGACCCCGTTTAAAGGTTCTGGTTCTGACCCCGTTTAGAGGTTCTGGTACTGACCCGGTGGACGGCTCCATGATGCAGCCTCCCAGCCTCCGCTCGTTGCTGCAGGAGCAGAGACGCTCCGCCGTGTCGTGACTCATCCCCAGGTTGTGACCCAGCTCATGAGCCACTGTGGAGGCCAGGCCCAGTACACTGACCAGGTGGTCCTGAGGGTGAGACATGGGGCGGGCAGACAGGTGAGAGGCAGACAGGTGAGAGAGAGACAGGTGAGAGGCAGACAGGTGAGAGGCAGACAGGTGAGAGCAGACAGGTGAGAGGCAGACAGGTGAGAGACAGACAGGTGAGAGGCAGACAGGTGAGAGGCAGACAGGTGAGAGGCAGACAGGTGAGAGGCAGACAGGTGAGAGAGAGACAGGTGAGAGGCAGACAGGTGAGAGGCAGACAGGTGAGAGACAGACAGGTGAGAGACAGACAGACAGGTGAGAGACAGACAGGTGAGAGGCAGACAGGTGAGAGGCAGACAGGTGAGAGGCAGACAGGTGAGAGGCAGACAGGTGAGAGAGAGACAGGTGAGAGGCAGACAGGTGAGAGACAGACAGGTGAGAGGCAGACAGGTGAGAGACAGACAGGTGAGAGACAGACAGACAGGTGAGAGACAGACAGGTGAGAGACAGACAGGTGAGAGGCAGACAGGTGAGAGACAGACAGGTGAGAGAGAGACAGGTGAGAGACAGACAGGTGAGAGGCAGACAGGTGAGAGACAGACAGGTGAGAGAGAGACAGGTGAGAGACAGACAGGTGAGAGGCAGACAGGTGAGAGAGAGACAGGTGAGAGGCAGACAGGTGAGAGACAGACAGGTGAGAGGCAGACAGGTGAGAGACAGACAGGTGAGAGAGAGACAGGTGAGAGACAGACAGGTGAGAGACAGACAGACAGGTGAGAGACAGACAGGTGAGAGACAGACAGGTGAGAGACACACAGGTGAGAGACAGACAGGTGAGAGACAGACAGGTGAGAGACAGACAGGTGAGAGACAGACAGACAGGTGAGAGACAGACAGGTGAGAGACAGACAGGTGAGAGAGAGACAGGTGAGAGGCAGACAGGTGAGAGACAGACAGGTGAGAGGCAGACAGGTGAGAGACAGACAGGTGAGAGACAGACAGGTGAGAGACAGACAGGTGAGAGACAGACAGGTGAGAGAGAGACAGGTGAGAGACAGACAGGTGAGAGAGAGACACAATTTAGAGATGTTTTCAGAAAAAGTCAGAAATACATTTTAACAATGCTTTTATTTTGAAAGTATTTGAGCATGTCCTCACCACGTTGACCCCCCCCGAGCGGTCCCTGGAGCACATGGAGGCCTGCGAGGCCATCCCCACCGTGGTGCCGTCAAACGAGCCCCCCCTGAGGAGAGACACCACCCGTCAGGCTCACCTGAGGCTCTTATTGTGGCGAGCTTCCTGCTGAACGAGAAGCCCCCCCCTGAGAAGAACCTGCCCCCCCCCTGAGGAGAAGCTCCCCCCCCCCTGAGGAGAAGCTGCCCCCCCCTGAGGAGAAGCTGCCCCCCCCTGAGGAGAAGCTGCCCCCCCCCTGAGGAGAACCTGCCCCCCCCCTGAGGAGAACCTGCCCCCCCCTAAGGAGAAGCTGCTGAGGAGAAGCTGCCCCCCCCTGAGGAGAACCTGCTGAGGAGAACCTGCCCCCCCCTGAGAAGAACCTGCCCCCCCCCTGAGGAGAACCTGCTGAGGAGAACCTGCCCCCCCCCCTACTTGACGAGCTGGGCGTTGTCGTGGCGCAGTCTGGGCAGCAGGGTCCGGGTCCTCCACCTCAGGAAGCTGTTCAGGGTGTCCGTGGGACTTTCCTCCGCGGGGATCTTGTCGCCGTCGCTCCAGATCTCCAGCCCGGTCAGCGCCACGCGGACCTTCAGGGGCCGGTAGAGCTGAAACACTCAGTTCAGTTCACGTCCAACTGAGCATCTGATGCCGTAACCCACATTAAAGATACAGTACGTCCTGAGTCCTGAGTCAGCATTAAGAGTCCTGAGTCCTGAGTCAGCATTAAGAGTCCTGAGTCCTGAGTCAGCATTAAGAGTCCTGAGTCAGCATTAAGAGTCCTGAGTCCTGAGTCAGCATTAAGAGTCCTGAGTCCTGAGTCAGCATTAAGAGGCCTGAACCCTGAGTCAGCATTAAGAGTCCTGAGTCCTGAGTCAGCGTTATGAGTCCTGACCCCTGAGTCAGCATTAAGAGTCCTGAACCCTGAGTCAGCATTAAGAGTCCTGAACCCTGAGTCAGCATTAAGAGTCCTGACCCCTGAGTCAGCATCAAGAGTCCTGAGTCCTGAGTCAGCATTAAGAGTCCTGAACCCTGAGTCAGCATTATGAGTCCTGAACCCTGAGTCAGCATTAAGAGTCCTGAACCCTGACCTGAGTCAGCATTAAGAGTCCTGAGTCCTGAGTCAGCATTAAGAGGCCTGAGTCCTGAGTCAGCATTAAGAGTCCTGACCCCTGAGTCAGCATTAAGAGTCCTGAGTCCTGAGTCAGCATTATGAGTCCTGAACTCTGAGTCAGCATTAAGAGTCCTGAACCCTGAGTCAGCATTAAGAGTCCTGAACCCTGACCTGAGTCAGCATTATGAGTCCTGAACCCTGAGTCAGCATTATGAGTCCTGAACCCTGAGTCAGCATTAAGAGTCCTGAACCCTGAGTCAGCATTATGAGTCCTGAACCCTGAGTCAGCATTAAGAGTCCTGAATCCTGAGTCAGCATTAAGAGTCCTGAACCCTGAGTCAGCATTAAGAGTCCTGAACCCTGACCTGAGTCAGCATTATGAGTCCTGAACCCTGAGTCAGCATTAAGAGTCCTGAACCCTGAGTCAGCATTAAGAGTCCTGAACCCTGACCTGAGTCAGCATTATGAGTCCTGAACCCTGAGTCAGCATTATGAGTCCTGAGTCCTGAGTCAGCACTATGAGTCCTGAACCCTGAGTCAGCATTAAGAGTCCTGAATCCTGAGTCAGCATTAAGAGTCCTGAACCCTGAGTCAGCATTAAGAGTCCTGAACCCTGACCTGAGTCAGCATTATGAGTCCTGAACCCTGAGTCAGCATTAAGAGTCCTGAACCCTGAGTCAGCATTAAGAGTCCTGAACCCTGACCTGAGTCAGCATTATGAGTCCTGAACCCTGAGTCAGCATTATGAGTCCTGAACCCTGAGTCAGCATTAAGAGTCCTGAACCCTGAGTTAGCATTAAGAGTCCTGAACCCTGAGTCAGCATTATGAGTCCTGAACCCTGAGTCAGCATTAAGAGTCCTGAACCCTGACCTGAGTCAGCATTATGAGTCCTGAACCCTGAGTCAGCATTATGAGTCCTGAACCCTGACCTGAGTCAGCATTATGAGTCCTGAACCCTGAGTCAGCATTATGAGTCCTGAACCCTGAGTCAGCATTATGAGTCCTGAACCCTGAGTCAGCATTAAGAGTCCTGAACCCTGACCTGAGTCAGCATTATGAGTCCTGAACCCTGAGTCAGCATTATGAGTCCTGAACCCTGAGTCAGCATTATGAGTCCTGAACCCTGAGTCAGCATTATGAGTCCTGAATCCTGAGTCAGCCTGTAAGCACTTGTACTCAACAAATCAAGCACATCTCAGCTGGAGGTGGATTTGTTTTAGATCATATATCTTGTGGTTGAAAGGTCATCTGCCCCTCAGAGGTCAGAGGTCACGCTCACCCAGTCCACCTGGTTGGCCACGTCCAGCATGCGGTAGATGATCGTCTTGTTGTTCCTCTGGTAGTTCAGAAACTACAGAAACATCACCATGTCAATATTATGAACAATACATAAATAACAACATAACAACAACAACAACAACACACTGACCTCCTGATGGTCCACCACCAGCACCAGCTCGATGTACTTGGTCTCAGACAGGATGTCCCGCCTCCTCTGCAGGAAACACGTCACTGATCAATCTGACAGGTCTAACTGAGCCGTGCTGCTGGATGCCCTCTCTTCAAGCTGTTACTAAGGACACGACTCTGAAGTGTCCTTGTAGCCCCCCCCCTCTCTTCCAGCTGTTACTAAGGACACGACTCTGAAGTGTCCTTGTAGCCCCCCCCCCTCTCTTCCAGCTGTTACTAAGGACACGACTCTGAAGTGTCCTTGTAGCCCCCCCCCTCTCTTCCAGCTGTTACTAAGGACACGACTCTGAAGTGTCCTTGTAGCCCCCCCCTCTCTTCCAGCTGTTACTAAGGACATGACTCTGAAGTGTCCTTGTAGCCCCCCCCCTCTTCCAGCTGTTACTAAGGACACGACTCTGAAGTGTCCTTGTAGCCCCCCCCCCTCTCTTCCAGCTGTTACTAAGGACACGACTCTGAAGTGTCCTTGTAGCCCCCCCCCTCTCTTCCAGCTGTTACTAAAGACACGACTCTGAAGTGTTTTTGTAGCCCCCCCCCTCTCTTCCAGCTGTTACTAAGGACATGACTCTGAAGTGTCCTTGTAGCCCCCCCTCTCTCTTCCAGCTGTTACTAAGGACATGTCTCTGAAGTGTCCTTGTAGCCCCCCCCCTCTCTTCCAGCTGTTACTAAGGACATGACTCTGAAGTGTCCTTGTAGCCCCCCTCTCTCTTCCAGCTGTTACTAAGGACATGACTCTGAAGTGTCCTTGTTGCCCCCCCTCTCTCTTACAGCTGTTACTAAGGACATGACTCTGAAGTGTCCTTGTAGCCCCCCCTTCTCTCTTCCAGCTGTTACTAAGGACATGTCTCTGAAGTGTCCTGCTCCAAACAGATCCTTGTAGCCCCCCCCCTCTCTTCCAGCTGTTACTAAGGACATGACTCTGAAGTGTCCTGCTCCAAACCCCAAACAGGTCCTTGTAGCCCCCCCCCCTCTCTTCCAGCTGTTACTAAGGACATGACTCTGAAGTGTCCTGCTCCAAACCCCAAACAGGTCCTTGTAGCCCCCCCCCTCTCTCCCAGCTGTTACTAAGGACATGACTCTGAAGTGTCCTGCTCCAAACCCCAAACAGGTCCTTGTAGCCCCCCCCCCTCTCTTCAGCTGTTACTAAGGACACGACTCTGAAGTGTCCTGCTCCAAACACCAAACAGATCCTTGTAGCCCCCCCCCACTCTTCCAGCTGTTACTAAGGACACGACTCTGAAGTGTCCTTGTAGCCCCCCCCCCTCTCTTCCAGCTGTTACTAAGGACACGACTCTGAAGTGTCCTTGTAGCCCCCCCCCTCTCTTCCAGCTGTTACTAAAGACACGACTCTGAAGTGTCCTTGTAGCCCCCCCCCCTCTCTTCCAGCTGTTACTAAGGACATGACTCTGAAGTGTCCTTGTAGCCCCCCTCTCTCTTCCAGCTGTTACTAAGGACATGTCTCTGAAGTGTCCTTGTAGCCCCCCCCCCTCTCTTCCAGCTGTTACTAAGGACATGACTCTGAAGTGTCCTTGTAGCCCCCCCTCTCTCTTCCAGCTGTTACTAAGGACATGTCTCTGAAGTGTCCTTGTAGCCCCCCCTCTCTCTTCCAGCTGTTACTGAGGACATGACTCTGAAGTGTCCTTGTAGCCCCCCCCCTCTCTTCCAGCTGTTACTAAGGACACGACTCTGAAGTGTCCTTGTAGCCCCCCCCCCTCTTCCAGCTGTTACTAAGGACATGACTCTGAAGTGTCCTTGTAGCCCCCCCTCTCTCTTCCAGCTGTTACTAAGGACATGACTCTGAAGTGTCCTTGTAGCCCCCCCCCTCTCTTCCAGTTGTTACTAAGGAGATGACTCTGAAGTGTCCTTGTTGCCCCCCTCTCTCTTCCAGCTGTTACTAAGGACATGACTCTGAAGTGTCCTTGTAGCCCCCCCCCTTCTCTCTTCCAGCTGTTACTAAGGACATGTCTCTGAAGTGTCCTGCTCCAAACCCCAAACAGGTCCTTGTAGCCCCCCCCCCTCTCTTCCAGCTGTTACTAAGGACATGACTCTGAAGTGTCCTGCTCCAAACCCCAAACAGGTCCTTGTAGCCCCCCCCCCTTTCTTCCAGCTGTTACTAAGGACATGACTCTGAAGTGTCCTGCTCCAAACAGATCCTTGTAGCCCCCCCCCCTCTCGTCCAGCTGTTACTAAGGACATGACTCTGAAGTGTCCTGCTCCAAACCCCAAACAGGTCCTTGTAGCCCCCCCCCCTCTCTTCCAGCTGTTACTAAGGACATGACTCTGAAGTGTCCTGCTCCAAACCCCAAACAGGTCCTTGTAGCCCCCCCCCTCTCTCTCCCAGCTGTTACTAAGGACATGACTCTGAAGTGTCCTGCTCCAAACCCCAAACAGGTCCTTGTAGCCCCCCCCCCTCTCTTCAGCTGTTACTAAGGACATGACTCTGAAGTGTCCTGCTCCAAACACCAAACAGATCCTTGTAGCCCCCCCCTCTCTTCCAGCTGTTACTAAGGACACGACTCTGAAGTGTCCTTGTAGCCCCCCCCCTCTCTTCCAGCTGTTACTAAGGACACGACTCTGAAGTGTCCTTGTAGCCCCCCCTCTCTTCCAGCTGTTACTAAAGACACGACTCTGAAGTGTCCTTGTAGCCCCCCCCCTCTCTTCCAGCTGTTACTAAGGACATGACTCTGAAGTGTCCTTGTAGCCCCCCCTCTCTCTTCCAGCTGTTACTAAGGACATGTCTCTGAAGTGTCCTTGTAGCCCCCCCCCTCTCTTCCAGCTGTTACTAAGGACATGACTCTGAAGTGTCCTTGTAGCCCCCCTCTCTCTTCCAGCTGTTACTAAGGACATGTCTCTGAAGTGTCCTTGTAGCCCCCCTCTCTCTTCCAGCTGTTACTGAGGACATGACTCTGAAGTGTCCTTGTAGCCCACCCCCCTCTCTTCCAGCTGTTACTAAGGACACGACTCTGAAGTGTCCTTGTAGCCCCCCCCCCTCTTCCAGCTGTTACTAAGGACATGACTCTGAAGTGTCCTTGTAGCCCCCCTCTCTCTTCCAGCTGTTACTAAGGACATGACTCTGAAGTGTCCTTGTAGCCCCCCCCTCTCTTCCAGTTGTTACAAAGGACATGACTCTGAAGTGTCCTTGTTGCCCCCCCTCTCTCTTCCAGCTGTTACTAAGGACATGACTCTGAAGTGTCCTTGTAGCCCCCCCCTTCTCTCTTCCAGCTGTTACTAAGGACATGTCTCTGAAGTGTCCTGCTCCAAACAGGTCCTTGTAGCCCCTCCCCTCTCTTCCAGCTGTTACTAAGGACATGTCTCTGAAGTGTCCTGCTCCAAACCCCAAACAGGTCCTTGTAGCCCCCCCCCTCTCTTCCAGCTGTTACTAAGGACATGACTCTGAAGTGTCCTGCTCCAAACCCCAAACAGGTCCTTGTAGCCCCCCCCCTCTCTCTCCCAGCTGTTACTAAGGACATGACTCTGAAGTGTCCTGCTCCAAACCCCAAACTGGTCCATTGTAGCCGCCCCTCTCGCCTCGACCTCGCCGGCGATCATCTTCCGCTTCCTCCCTTGGCCGTGCCCCTTCCCCACTCGCGCATGCCTCTAGCGCTCCCTTGCGCTCGCCCCTGCTCTCTAGCTCTTCCCCTCTCTCTCGCCCATTAGCCCCTCATCCTCTAGCGCTATCCTCCGCTCTTCCTTTCTAGCCGTTTTTTCCCTTCCTCGTTTTTGGCTCTTCTGCTCCCCTCTTGCTCGCTGCCCTCTTCTTCCGCTTCTCGCCCACTCCCCTCCCCTCTCCTCCTCTTCGCTCTGCTCTCGCCCGCGCTCCTCTCGCTTTTAGCTAGCACCTCGCCCACTCTCGGTATGCCCCCTCCCCCCCCTCCCCCCCTCCCTCCCTCTCCCCTCTCCCCCCCCCCTCCCCTCTCCCCTCCCCTCTCCCCTCCCCCCCCCTCCCCTCTCCCCTCTCCCCCCCTCTCCCCCCCCCCTCTCTCTCCCCTCCCCTCCCCACCCCTCCCCCCCCTCCCCTCTCCCCTCTCTCTCCCTCTCTCCCCTCCTCCCCCCTCCCCCCCCCCTCCCCTCTCCCCTCCTCTCCCCTCCCCCCCCCTCTCCCC
Organism: Champsocephalus esox; assembly: GCA_036324585.1. NCBI lineage: Eukaryota > Metazoa > Chordata > Actinopteri > Perciformes > Channichthyidae > Champsocephalus > Champsocephalus esox. Next base: position 538,921 of record CM070490.1, read on the forward strand.
CCCTCCCCTCCTCCCCTCCCCTCCCTCCCCCCCCCCTCTCTCCCCCCCCTCCCCCCCCCCTCCCTCTCTCTCTCCCCTCTCCCCTCCTCCCCCTCCCCTCCCCTCTCCCTCTCCTCCCCCCCCTCCCCCCCCCTCCCCCCCCCTCCCCTCCCCCCCCCCCTCCTCCCCCCCCCCTCCCCTCCCCCCCCCTCCTCCCCCCTCCCCTCCCTCCCCCCCTCCCCTCCCCTCCCCTCTCCCTCCCCCCCCCTCCCCTCTCCCCTCTCTCTCCCCTCCTCCCCCCCCCCTCCCTCCCCCTTTCCCCTCCTCCCGCTCGCACTCTATCCTGCGCTCCTTTCCCCTTGGCTTCAGCTGCTCTCCGCGCAAACTCTGCCCACTAGCCGCCTCTACGCTTTTTTGCTCTCGCCGTCGCGGCACTCTCACGCACGCTCTCCCCGTCCCTCACCCACGCGTCTCCTCTTCCTCTCAGCTCACGGCTTTCGCTAGCTCCTCTCGCTCGCTCCGCAGCTCCTCCTCCCTCCCCACCGGGCGCCCGTCCACATGCCGCCCCGCGCGCGCGCCCGCTTCTCTCGCCCCTCGCTTCTCTCCCTGTGCCCCTCCCTCAACCTCTAAAGGCTCTCCCTCGTCTCTCTTCGCTCGCTCTGACTCTGAAGTGTCCTGCTCCAAACCCCAAACAGGTCCTTGTAGCCCCCCCCCTCTCTTCCAGCTGTTACTAAGGACATGACTCTGAAGTGTCCTGCTCCAAACCCCAAACAGGTCCTTGTAGCCCCCCCCCTCTCTTCCAGCTGTTACTAAGGACATGTCTCTGAAGTGTCCTGCTCCAAACCCCAAACAGGTCCTTGTAGCCCCCCCCCTCTCTTCAGCTGTTACTAAGGACATGACTCTGAAGTGTCCTGCTCCAAACCCCAAACAGGTCCTTGTAGCCCCCCCCCTCTCTTCCAGCTGTTACTAAGGACATGTCTCTGAAGTGTCCTGCTCCAAACCCCAAACAGGTCCTTGTAGCCCCCCCCCTCTCTTCCAGCTGTTACTAAGGACATGTCTCTGAAGTGTCCTGCTCCAAACCCCAAACAGGTCCTTGTAGCCCCCCCCCTCTCTTCCAGCTGTTACTAAGGACATGTCTCTGAAGTGTCCTGCTCCAAACCCCAAACAGGTCCTTGTAGCCCCCCCCCTCTCTTCCAGCTGTTACTAAGGACATGTCTCTGAAGTGTCCTGCTCCTAACCCCCAAACAGGTCCTTGTAGCCCCCCCCCTCTCTTCCAGCTGTTACTAAGGACATGTCTCTGAAGTGTCCTGCTCCAAACCCCAAACAGATCCTTGTAGCCCCCCCCCTCTCTTCCAGCTGTTACTAAGGACATGTCTCTGAAGTGTCCTGCTCCTAACCCCAAACAGGTCCTTGTAGCCCCCCCCCTCTCTTCCAGCTGTTACTAAGGACATGTCTCTGAAGTGTCCTGCTCCTAAACCCCAAACAGGTCCTTGTAGCCCCCCCCTCTCTTCCAGCTGTTACTAAGGACATGTCTCTGAAGTGTCCTGCTCCTAACCACAAACAGGTCCTTGTAGCCCCCCCCCCTCTCTTCCAGCTGTTACTAAGGACATGTCTCCTAAGAGCACTTCTTAGTAAAGAAAACCAGATTTCTTTCCGTCCTATCACTGGGCAGTATACTAAGTGGGCGGGTCCAAAGTGAGGCTTAAGCCCCGCCTCCACCCAGAGTGCGGTCCCCCTCCACAGCCCCTCCCTTATAGATGTTGTGTTGCCTCACCCTGTGTGTGCTGCTGTGGGGAGGGGGGGCGGTGTGTGGGGAGCCGCAGCCTGCAGCGCCCCCCAGAGGCGGGGAGGAGAACAGCAGGTGGACGCCCTCCTCCTCCCCCCCGCCCCCCCCCCGGCTGAGGCTGCAGCTCCAGGCTGAGCGAGGAGTTGAAGGCGATGACGCCGCTGCAGAGGAGACACAGGGACACGGTTCAACGCTTTAAAGACCTGCATGGTGTAC
>CM070490.1:541401-643901 GCA_036324585.1 Champsocephalus esox
TTCTACTTTGACTCAATTACAAGATCTGAGTACTTCTACTTGTACTCAAGTACAATATCTGAGTACTTCTACTTTTATTCTAGTACAAGATCTGAGTACTTCTACTTTTACTCTCGTACAAGATCTGAGTACATCTACTTGTACTCAAGAACAAGATCTGAGTACTTCTACTTGTACTCAAGAACAAGATCTGAGTACTTCTACTTTTACTCAACTACAAGATCTGAGTACTTCTACTTTCACTAAAGTACAAGATCTGAGTACTTCTACTTGTACTCAAGAACAAGATCTGAGTACTTCTACTTTTACTCAACTACAAGATCTGAGTACTTCTACTTTTACTAAAGTACAAGATCTGAGTACTTCTACTTGTACTCAAGAACAAGATCTGAGTACTTCTACTTTGACTCAAGTACAAGATCTGAGTACTTCTACTTTGACTCAAGTACAAGATCTGAGTACTTCTACTTTTTCTCAAGTACAAGATCTGAGTACTTCTACTTTTACTCAAGAACAAGATCTGAGTACTTCTACTTGTACTCAAGAACAAGATCTGAGTACTTCTACTTTGACTCGAGTACAAGATCTGAGTACTTCTACTTTTCCTCAAGTACAAGATCTGAGTACTTCTACTTGTACTCAAGAACAAGATCTGAGTACTTCTACTTTGACTCGAGTACAAGATCTGAGTACTTCTACTTTTCCTCAAGTACAAGATCTGAGTACTTCTACTTTGACTCAAGTACAAGATCTGAGTACTTCTCTGACTCAGCGACTCATCGACTCAGCGACTCATCGACTCAGCGACTCAGCGACTCATCGACTCATCGACTCATCGACTCATCGACTCAGCGACTCATTGACCCATCGACTCAGCGACTCAGCGACTCATCGACTCATCGACTCAGCGACTCATCGACTCAGCGACTCTGCGACTCTGCGACTCAGCGGCTCTGCGACTCAGCGACTCTGCGACTCTGCGACTCAGCGGCTCTGCGACTCAACGACTCTGCGACTCTGTGACTCTGTGATTGGTCTTCAGGACGCAGAAAGCTTCTCTCTGGTTGGACTCGTCGATGCGAAAGCTAAGCTACGCTGTCCGTTCAGCCCGCTGCAGAGAAACAGCGCCCTCACCGTGGGTCAGTCTGAACGCCCTAAAGATTCACACACATTCACATCATGAACGATTCCTCTCCAACGCGCTCTGACCCGAGGCCTGTACTAAGAAGCCTGTTCACCGTACCCTGGATGTGTTTGAGTCACAGACTGGATGAGAAGCATTATGTTAGCAACACGTTAAGTTGAGGACACTCTGAGTCAGAGGTGATGAGAGTCAGACGGTGCGTTAGACGGGCCGTGACATCATGAACCTGCTGATGGACGCATTCCAACACTTGCTCTGCTCCAGCTGTGTTCACCTTGCAGCTGCAGCTCTGAGGCTCTGATCCTGATCAAGTGTTCGAGTCATGTTTAAAGTTTAACTTCTTCATGTGTCTGATATTAGAGTTCACTTTTCATTCAGGAAGTGTGACGCTGCGCTGTCAGTAGCTTCTCCATGTCTGTGATTGGTCGATGCTGCTAGCCCCGCCCCTCGAACGCGCTCTCAGCCGGACGGAGAAACCCTGGCTCGAGTTAACGAGTTGATAACCCGCGTCGTAGGACCGCTTAGCGAGAGCGCGTTTGTTTTGGATCGGGTAAACCGGCGAACTCACACACGTCCAGGTGGAACCGGCTCGTGGAACAGGCCTCGGCTCTCTGACGCAGGTTTTGGAGACGCCTCTTGAGATCAAAGTTGATTCGAGGTCGTGTTCAACGTATCGTGGTTCTCTGCGCAGACGGAGAGCTTTTCACCGCCTCGACCACCGACTTCAGAGGAGAACGAGCTCAGATCTCCAGACACTTCAGCCGGGGGGGGCAGGACGTCAGCCAGGACACCTCCATCGCCCTGCTGCAGGGTGAGAGGCAGCACAAATAACAACAACAACAACAACAACAACAACAACAACAACAACAACAACAACTGTAACAGGATGTGTATTTTGTGTAATTTCTTAATTTGTTTTAATCTTTAATATTTGTAGACTTTACGAATAAAGGTATTCTGATTCTGAATAATACAAATAATAATCACAATTATTATAATAATACATAATAGTAATACATATTATAATAATAAATACAATAATAATAATAACACATTATAATTACTATAACAAAATTATAATAAAACTAATAAGTTAAATCAATGTAAACTATAATAATAACGACATAGCAATAATAATATTTGTAATGTTGAAACAATAAATAATTACATGAGTAAATAATTATAATAACAATAATAAATGAATACATTCAAAGTTTGATTTGTTGAGGTTTAATAGAATGCTGATTTTGAAGACGAGAGGTTTCAGACAGCTCAACTTCCTGTTTCCTTTCAGCGATAATTCACTTCCTCTTTTGGCCAAACCAAAAAATACAATGTCTGGAAGAACTTCTCACTTCTGTGTTTCTTTGATCCCGTTTCTAAAACTCTGCGTATTTTAAACGTCAAGCTGAACGAAAATCCGGCTATCCCATAAACTGAAGGTGTCAAATGAAATGGAAAAAGTCCCAACTCACAAGGTGAAAACAAAAGTAGTGATCTGAACACATCTGGGATTTTGAGGGGAAAAATCAGGAATTCTGAAAAAGTCAGAATTTGGAGAAATAAACCCTGAATTTGGGCCAAAATGTGGGATTCTGAAAATAATCCCAAATTGGAAAAATTGTAGAATATGGAGAGAACGAAACGGATTTCTTGAAAATCTTGGAAAAATATCGAATTCTGAGGAAATAAAATATTTATTCTAAAAAAAGAATCGGTATGGATGAGTAACACCTGCGTCACTTCCGGGCGCAGTACCGATCGGGCAGGGGGACGGATCGGGTAGTGACAGGCGGTCGATACACATTCTGAAGTTTTAGCCAATCGATCAGACATTTTTGAAAACCGTGGGTTTGCGGATCTTCAAAGAGCCCGATCACGAGGTCAGGCAAACTATTACATTCAATGATTGGAAATCGATGATCGGGCTCGATATATGGTTCAATATATCAGTAGGCGAGGCGGTTTCTCTCATGAGCGAGGCGGAACATAATAGTTGTATCAGCCAACAAGCTGCCGGGTCGTTCATTGCTCCTCAAACATTAAAACAGATCCAGAGTTCAGTGTTTCTGAACTTCCTCTACGAAGAAAGGACCGTAACAGAAGAGCTCTGTGGCTTCAGGCTCGATCGCCGTTCAGATGACAGCGTTGGTTCCCCCAAAAGTGGGCGGGGCCGTAAAGTGACGTAGATGTTACTCTCATCCATGGACATCGATCGCCTGCTGCTATATTGAACCTTATATCGAGCCCGATCGTCGATTTCCAATGATTGAATGTAATAGTTTGCCCATCGTGATCGGGCTCTTTGAAGATCCACAAATCCACGGGTTTCAAACATTTCTGATCGGATTGGCAAAAACTTCAGAATGTGTATCGACCGCCGTTCAAAAGTGGGCGGAGCCGTACTTTTGCCCGGAAGTGACGCATGTGTTGCTCTCATGTATCTGGGAAAAGTCCGAAATATGAGAGAACAAATGTATTCTGAAAAAAAAGTGTTGTTGATTTATTAAACATGTAAAATAATAAATAAATAAATTGTACTTCCTGTTTCAGAGCCGGCGTTCGTGGGCTCGGCGGCGGTGGACAGGAAGCTGTTCTTCTTCTTCACTGAAGTCGGGAAAGAGTTCAGCTTTGTGGACGAGCTGCGGATCGCTCGCGTCGCTCAAGTCTGCAAGGTGACGGAAAACATTCATATATACAACGGAGCCGCTTTGAGATTACGCCACATCCTCCTGAGTCAAAGTCAAAGCCAACTTTATTGTCAATCTTTCAGTTTGTGTGGACACAGAGATCGAAATACCTTTCCCACGATCCAGAATATAAAAACAAATATATATAAAAATACGTGTGAGAATGAGTATATCCTATATATACACAACCAAGACACATGTTTACATATGCACACACATAAATAAAAACACAACAATCAATAAATACAAAATAACAGTCCCTTCAATATCTGAAGAGAATGTGCATTAGAGCAAGATTGTCTTGCATGTTAAGGTCTTTTGTTGTATTTTAAATCGTTTTATTTGTATATTTTCTTGTCTTTTTATTTCTGAGTCCCGGGATTCGGGATTTTGAAAAATGTCAGAATTTTTAGAAAAAAAATAGATTTCTTGAAAAACTCGGAATTTTTTTTCGGAATTCTGAAAAAAGTCAGGATTTTGAGAACAAAAAAAGTATTCTGAAAAAGCTACAGGGATGTGTTTGGATCGAGTGACACCACTGAAAGATATATAAATGTGTAACATGTTGCTTCGTATATTCTTCAATAAAAAGAATGTTAAACCAAATTTCAACCAAAAAACAACCCTCATTAAGTAAGTTATTAATAAGCATTCCATTAACGCGCAATGTGACATATAGTAACTTTTCAGATCTCTAAGGGGGGGTTACTCGTCAGAAATGTGTTCGACGTGGTCTATTATTAAATCTAAATCATGTTCCGCATAATTTCCCCAAAAGTATAAATGGCTCCGGGTTCTTCTGGGTTCAGATCTGAGTGTATAACGCGTTGTTGTCTCCACAGGACGATGTGGGGGGGCAGCGGACTCTCCAGAATAAGTGGACGTCCTTCGCTAAAGCGCCGCTGCTCTGCCAGGTTCCCAAACAGCTTCCCTTCAACGTCCTGCAGCACGTCTTCACCCTCCCACCACCGGAGGGCGCCAGCTCCTCAGAGACGCTGTTCTACGGCGTCTTCACCTCGCAGTGGTACGGGGCCAGCGGTGGATCACCGATTTTCAGCTGGAGTTGGTCCTCCTTGTTGGACCGTTATGTTCAGCAGGGCATCTGATTAATCTGAGAGAGCGTTAAATCTTATAATAAGAGAAATGGATTTAGCTTCCGTTAGCTATCACACTGGAAACATAAGAAACTAAATGCAATCATTTATGGCATTCATAATTAATATCCCATTCTTAACTGGGAATGGTTTCATTTATTTAGCCTTAGAAATGTATTAGTCTGGATAAACGTCCTCTGTTGAGACTCCAGGACAAGGGAAATGACTTTTCATCAAAACGAGTTAATTCAAGACAAAACTGTGTTATTAGATCGGTGCGGACGTCACATGTCCCTCTGGCTGTCCAACAGAGGACCCACTCTCAGCGCGGTGCAGATCGGTGTGGACGTCACATGTCCCTCTGGCTGTCCAACAGAGGACCCACTCTCAGCGCGGTGCAGATCGGTGCGGACGTCACATGTCCCTCTGGCTGTCCAACAGAGGACCCACTCTCAGCGCGGTGCAGATCGGTGCGGACGTCACATGTCCCTCTGGCTGTCCAACAGAGGACCCACTCTCAGCGCGGTGCAGATCGGTGCGGACGTCACATGTCCCTCTGGCTGTCCAACAGAGGACCCACTCTCAGCGCGGTGCAGATCGGTGCGGACGTCACATGTCCCTCTGGCTGTCCAACAGAGGACCCACTCTCAGCGCGGTGCAGATCGGTGCGGACGTCACATGTCCCTCTGGCTGTCCAACAGAGGACCCACTCTCAGCGCGGTGCAGATCGGTGTGGACGTCACATGTCCCTCTGGCTGTCCAACAGAGGACCCACTCTCAGCGCGGTGCAGATCAGGCAGTCACTGTCACCTCTTCTGTTTTCGGGAGGAAGTGGATATGTTCGATCTCGCTTCCTTATCCTCTCTCTGCTTATTGATTTACTAACTTCTAAAGTCCAAAACTCCCAATGTCAGCGGAAGGTACACACGATAAGATAAGAAGTAGTTTATTGATCCCAATTTGGGAAATGTTTGCGTTGCAGCATAAAAAGACCCGGCATTGTTCAATCAGAGAAATGAAAAGACTGGAACAAACAATCCTAAATGTAAACGTCTGAATGGAGAGACGCCTGTCCTCTCACTGGTCCTGCTGTGATGTCCGACCCGGTAGCACGTCTCGCCGTGATACCGGGTTGGTTATGTACATGTGTGTTGTTTGTGTCTCACGTGTCTTGGTGTTGGTCTGTTGACGCATGGAGCTGCTGTGATGCCAGGAGCATGTCAGACCTGATCTGACCGTGGAAGTGTCGTCGTCGTGTCTGAGATGAAGCCTCTCAGTCTCCCTCCCGTCTGCTTCAGGTCTTCGGGGGCAGAGTCGGCGGTTTGCGTCTTTACGCTGCAGGACGTCCAGGCGGTGTTTAATGGAAGCTACCGGACCTTCGACACACAGACACACCTGTGGAGCTCCCTGCTGGGAAAACACTCCCACCTGGGACAGGTGAGGACGTTCTGTCACACGAGTCAAAGCCAGGATCCAAACTGATGATTAACTAAATGTGGTTCCTTGACAAAAACAAAGAGACGGCGTCCATCAGGGTTTGGATGTGGGCCCACTTCTGTTCTTAGTGATTCTGTTTTAATGTAACTGAGTTCTAAGATGTTTGTGGTGGAAACTCCAAACTTAATGACCTTCTTACGGAGCCCCTGAAGCAGTGCTTCTCAAAGTGTGGTCCGCGGAACACTGGTGGTCCGTGAGTGCCCCCTAGTGGTCCGTGAGTATATTGGTAACATTTCATATTTGAAATAAATAAATACATTTAACTTTTCCGCACTCTCGCGGGAATATCTCCGCAACGGAGCGAGGTTGAGTTTCAGGTGCATGATGTAGCCCAGCGCCACAGCTTCGTCACACATGCTGCCACCTGTTGTACCATTTTCAGGCGATTTGTAATCTGTGCTAGAAAAACGATGTGTTTTTATATTTGTGGAGTTAGGGTTAGGTGGTCCGCGAGCGTTGTTTTATTGGTGAAGTAGTCCCTGGTATGAAAAGGTCTGAGAAACTCTGGCCTAAAGGGACATGGGAAAAAAGAAAAGTAAAACAAGTCGGCATGACGGTTTAAGAGACATAAAAAAAATATGAAATGAAGTCAGGAAAACGGATTAGGAACTTTCTCTCGATGTTCATGTGCCTTTAGGGCAGTGAGTGGTTCGCACACTGTTTCTGCCAGTCCCCACTTCGGCCTCTTCAAGCTGTCGTGAGCTACTTCTACTCCTCTCTTTAGTTTTTTGCAGAGTATATATTTAGCACATTTTAACATATTACATGCTGACCTTTAACCCCTGTGTGCTGTTTGGGTCTGTGGGACCCGTTTCAGAGTTTACTAAAAGAACATGTAGCAATTTCATTATTTGAACCTGCTTTATTTTAGATGCTGAAGTGAAATCGATCTCTTTGAGCACCAGATGGATGTCTGGACGCCGCGCTCAGCACTCAGACGAGAGGGAGCTGTACGCTTTTCAATAATCCAACATCTTTAGATCACAACCAATAACAAATCCTTTAAACTAGTTTATTCTTATCTTATGTTACCGAGTTAGCGCTCTTTCTTTCTATGTATGCATATTTGACTAATCACTCCCCTTTTTCACTGTCCTATACTCAGGGTTGGGAGGGTTACTTTGTAGATGTAATCAGTTACTGAATACTGAATACATGGCTCTGAAAGTAATCCGAACGTATTCAGAATACTTTTGGAATACTTTCTTTTTCCATAACAGATATGCGTTGTTGAACAGGAGACACGTATTTAATGTTTTAGTGGCTTATCAAGACCTCAAACACAGCGTCTTGGTGTCCTTCTGCACCACATACACACATCACCGGACTGCGTTCTGTGTCCCGTCTTAAAACCTTTCCTTGGAATATGTTATGCGCTGTAAGGTGTCCTTGGTGCTTTGAAAGGCGCCCTAAATAGAATGAATTATCATTATTATTTATTATCTGAAATGATGTAATAACTTTTAAAACGTGTCCAGTCACTTGCCCCATGCACTCAGCAGCAGCAGGCCGTTCACTTTGATTTCATCCCGTTATAAATGTCATCATTTCGACAATAAAGAAATGCTACATAAACGTTATCTTGCACATTTCATCCTCCAACCATCTCCGTTTCTAACTTTCAATATATTTAAAAAGAGATCTCTCTCTCCTCTGTGCGGGGGCGGGGCCTCACAGACACGCTGCACCTCTCTCTCTCTCTCCTCTGTGTGGGGGCGGGGCCTCACAGACACGCTGCACCTCTCTCTCCTCTGTGTGCGGGGGCGGGGCCTCACCGACACGCTGCACCTCTCTCTCTCTCTCCTCTGTGTGGGGGCGGGGCCTCACAGACACACTGCATCTCTCTCTCTCCTCTGTGTGCGGGGGCGGGGCCTCACAGACACGCTGCACCTCTCTCTCTCCTCTGTGCGGGGGCGGGGCCTCACAGACACGCTGCATCTCTCTCTCTCTCCTCTGTGCGGGGGCGGGGCCTCACAGACACGCTGCATCTCTCTCTCTCTCCTCTGTGCGGGGGCGGGGCCTCACAGACACACTGCACCTCTCTCTCCTCTGTGCGGGGGCGGGGCCTCACAGACACGCTGCACCTCTCTCTCTCCTCTGTGTGGGGGCGGGGCCTCACAGACACGCTGCACCTCTCTCTCCTCTGTGCGGGGGCGGGGCCTCACAGACACACTGCATCTCTCTCTCTCCTCTGTGTGGGGGCGGGGCCTCACAGACACGCTGCATCTCTCTCTCTCTCCTCTGTGCGGGGGCGGGGCCTCACAGACACGCTGCATCTCTCTCTCTCTCCTCTGTGCGGGGGCGGGGCCTCACAGACACGCTGCACCTCTCTCTCCTCTGTGCGGGGGCGGGGCCTCACAGACACGCTGCATCTCTCTCTCTCTCCTCTGTGCGGGGGCGGGGCCTCACAGACACGCTGCATCTCTCTCTCTCTCCTCTGTGCGGGGGCGGGGCCTCACAGACACGCTGCACCTCTCTCTCCTCTGTGCGGGGGCGGGGCCTCACAGACACGCTGCATCTCTCTCTCTCTCCTCTGTGCGGGGGCGGGGCCTCACAGACACGCTGCATCTCTCTCTCTCTCCTCTGTGCGGGGGCGGGGCCTCACAGACACGCTGCATCTCTCTCTCTCTCCTAGGTGCGGGGGCGGGGCCTCACAGACACGCTGCACCTCTCTCTCTCCTCTGTGCGGGGGCGGGGCCTCACAGACACGCTGCACCTCTCTCTCTCCTCTGTGCCCAGGGGCGGGGCCTCACAGACACGCTGCATCTCTCTCTCTCTCCTCTGTGCGGGGGCGGGGCCTCACAGACACGCTGCACCTCTCTCTCTCCTCTGTGCGGGGGCGGGGCCTCACAGACACGCTGCACCTCTCTCTCTCCTCTGTGTGCAGGGGCGGGGCCTCACAGACACGCTGCACCTCTCTCTCTCCTCTGTGCGGGGGCGGGGCCTCACAGACACGCTGCACCTCTCTCTCTCCTCTGTGCCCAGGGGCGGGGCCTCACAGACACGCTGCACCTCTCTCTCTCCTCTGTGTGCGGGGGCGGGGCCTCACAGACACGCTGCACCTCTCTCTCGCTCACAGATACGCTGCAGCGCCGTGCAGAGTGCACACAGCTCTGCCGGTAATGAATATTACATTTTGTGAGGAAACTTTCCACCAATAATTCCAATAAGTAATCCAAAATGTATTCACTTCAGGTTTACGAAAGTAACTGTAATCAGATTACTGGTTTTTCAAATGTAACGCCAGCTGAATACACTTGATTTTTGTATTCTGATCACGTAACGCCGTCACATGTATTCCGTTACAACCCAACCCTGCCTATTGGAATGACTTCTTACTTCATTCTTTACAATATATTAAATGGATAAAGGTGTGCTCTCTCGCTTTCTCTTTCTCTCTCTGTCTCGATCGCTCGCTCTCAGAGGCTGTGTGCTCCTCCGTGGCCATGACGGCTTGCGTTAAAAATAATAATTAACGTATTTGTAAAGTGGGGACACAAACGGGATTTCGAAAAGTGTCACGGTTAACTCCTTTATTATGAAGTGGTGAGGTGCCGCTCCACATTGCTTTTCTTCGCGACTGCAACGTGTGTGTGTGTGGCTGCTGCCTTCGGTGGGCCGCTGGCTCTGGCATCGGTGGACTTTCACAGCGCGGCCACCGCATTCGCCCGTTGCGAGTCTCCGGCTGTAACAGAACACTACCGCCCGCGAGGACCAAGGTTCGATTCCGGCCTGAGGTCCAAGACATTTCTTTAAAAAATAATAATAATCACCCATTCATCGCGTCCATTCGCGACTCACCTATCACATCTTTGAGAAATGCTGCTTTAGGGGCTCCGTACCTTCTGGTAAGAAAATAACAAATACAAGCTTAAACCAAAGTTGAGTTATTCAATAAAAAGCTATAGCATTTAACAGAATCAATCTATTTCCAGCTGGAAGGTCAGATGACCTGCACCACTGATGCAGCTCATCTGACCCCGTTACAGAAAAACAAGCACTTTATACAGGAACAAGACAAAAGGGGGGAGGTCTTAGAGGCCGTTGAAATGTTGGCCAGACGGGCCAAACTTGCGAAGATGGTGATTACAAACCTAAGATCAATATGATAATTTCCTGACAATGGTCCACCCTTCTGCCTGAGAACATTTAGTCGCTAGGCGTGAATTTAAACTGTGAGAAAGCACAGAAATTGCATCCGGACACAAACCTCCAGACTCAGGGATAGTTTCATCCCACAGGCCATACAGGCCAGCTCTGTGAAGTGCCTCCATAAACATGCATCTGTTAGTCATCTTGCAATCTACTTATAACCAAATCTACTTACCTATATAAATAGTTGTCACCGCAATAAACCGAATTTCATTTGGTCTTAAGTCATTCATTTCATAGTCTGTTGTTGTACATATCATATTCTATTTACATGTATATAGACTTGTTGCACAATTTTTATTTTGAATTTTCTATTTTTGTATTTTATGATATATGTTGCATTGTTGGAGGAGCTCAGGTCAGAATAATGTCATTGCCATGCCTACACTGTAGCTCATGTGCATATGATGATAAAACCTTTGAATTTGAACTTGTGATACATTTCTACGATAATGTTAACGTGTGACCGATGACACGATGACAGTGTGGGCTGGACAGCGCTACAGATTCTGAATTATCTCAAGTGAAGAAGAGTTTCCTGACGAGCGGCAGCGTGAAGTCGGCCGGCGCTCCGCTCGTTTCTTCAGATCAGCGGTACAGTCGCGTGGCGGCGATGAGGACGAAGGCCCTCAACGGCAAACAATACACCATCCTGTTCCTGCTGACAGGTGAACAGCTGGGGCGACCCTCAGCCCTCCTTACACTCCTCTCTGCCTCTATACTTTAAAGGTCTCCCATCATGCAAAATGCATGTCTTTTATACATAAATATGTGCAGTGGCTGTTCTTGACCAATTTGACTGCAGGCTGGGGCCGGTTATTACATGAGAGGGGCACAATAAGAGCGGGTAAAAAGACAAAGAGAGTATAAAGTAATTGTGTAAAATAAACATGAAATGCAGTAATTGGTATTTGTTTTGGAAATGTAAGTTACAATTTAATTAAAAAACATAAATATTATTAGTATTTTCTTTTATAAGGTAATGAACAGTTTAATCTCCACTGTACATCTGGGTCTCTGATTTGATTTAGTTCCAAGAAATCGTAATATTGTAACCTTTTTTTTTGGAGTGGAGTCCCTGGTCAGCGTTAGGGGGCACTGGCCTCTGTTGGCCCCCCTTAGAACCACCCCTGGATGTGTGTCCCCGGTGTGCCGGAGACTCACAAAGTGTCAGGAAATAAAGCCCTCTCTCTTTTCCTGTACCCACATCTCTAAAAACGGGGGAACAAATTGTGCCATATACTTTATTTATCCCATTTTGGGAAATTATTTAGTTACAGAAGCATCATCAGTGTGTTCATTATAATTAACATACTTCAAAAAGTGGAATAGAGAATTAACAACTAAAAATGTAAAGTAAAAATAAAATGAAAAATATTAAATCAAAGATAAACACTACAGAACTTCTGGATGACTAACATGTTCTAAAAAAAGTCAAAAATACTGCAGTCAATAGCAGAAACATATGCTTACAAGACAGGACACTCACCAAGGCAAGTTCCTCGCTGGTGTAAACCTACTTGGCAACAAACCTGTCCCTGATTCTGATCAGTTGTTCTGTCTAAATGTTTTGATACACCGTGTTCGTTCTCTCTGGTCCTGCAGAGTCCGGGTTCCTCCACAAAGTGGCTTTGCTGGCTGGAGGACCTCGGGTGATTGAGGAGATTCAGGTCTTCACTCAGCCTCAGATCGTCAAAAGCATCGTCCTCTCCTCCTCCAAGGTACGCAACACTCATCTGGAGGGATGGACATATTTAGCTAAACAGTCAAAATGAGCTGATTTGGTCATTTGATTTTCAGAAAAGGTTTTAAAGTCCTTTTTTATGGTTTACTTTATGTAATGATGGTATTTACCCATGTGCTAATGTGTCTATAGTTGCATTAAGCCATCTTTGGCAGTATAGAGAGGTGCAGGGATGTTGTATTTATGTGTATGTCCCTGAATGCAGCATCTCCCTGGTCCAATGGGATTCCTTCATGGGATTTAATTTGAGAGGATTTACCAAGGAAACCCCGCTCTGGAGCTTTCGCCCTCTCAACCAGTGCTTTCATGCTGCACACAGGGACAGAAGACCAAGCACACCTTCAATAAACTCAATTGACCAAACCACGTATATTATATATTCTTTTACGTTGTATGTCATATTTTGTAAGACAAATATAAAAGACTATCCTTTTACATCTGGAGATATCATATAAAAGTGGCCAGAGGTGGGAAGTAGAGGAGTAAAAATACTGTTACTGTGCTTAAGTACATTTTCCTGGTATCAGTACTTTACTCCATTACTTATTTTTCTGACGACTTTTTACTTTTACATCTTACATTTTGAACTCAAATACCTGTACTTTCTACTTCTTACATGTTGAACTCAAATACCTGTACTTTCTACTTCTTACATTTTGAACTCAAATACCTGTACTTTCTACTTCTTACATGTTGAACTCAAATACCTGTACTTTCTACTTCTCTCATGTTGAACTCAAATACCTGTACTTTCTACTTCTCTCATGTTGAACTCAAATACCTGTACTTTCTACTTCTCACATGTTGAACTCAAATACCTGTACTTTCTACTTCTTACATGTTGAACTCAAATACCTGTACTTTCTACTTCTTACATGTTGAACTCAAATACCTGTACTTTCTACTTCTTACATGTTGAACTCAAATACCTGTACTTTCTACTTCTCTCATGTTGAACACAAATACCTGCACTTTCTACTTCTTACATGTTGAACTCAAATACCTGTACTTTCTACTTCTTACACGTTGAACTCAAATACCTGTACTTTCTACTTCTTAAACGTTGAACTCAAATACCTGTACTTTCTACTTCTTACATGTTGAACACAAATACCTGTACTTTCTACTTCTTACATGTTGAACACAAATACCTGTATTTTCTACTTCTTACATGTTGAACTCAAATACCTGTACTTTCTACTTCTCTCATGTTGAACACAAATACCTGCACTTTCTACTTCTTACATGTTGAACTCAAATACCTGTACTTCCTACTTCTTACATGTTGAACTCAAATACCTGTACTTTCTACTTCTCACATGTTGAACACAAATACCTGTACTTTCTACTTCTTACATGTTGAACCCAAATACCTGTACTTTCTACTTCTCAGATGTTGAACTCAAATACCTGTACTTTCTACTTCTCACATGTTGAACTCAAATACCTGTACTTTCTACTTCTCAGATGTTGAACTCAAATACCTGTACTTTCTACTTCTCACATGTTGAACTCAAATACCTGTACTTTCTACTTCTAACATGTTGAACTCAAATACCTGAACTTTCTACTTCTTACATTTTGAACCCAAATACCTGTACTTTCTACTTCTCACATGTTGAACCCAAATACCTGTACTTTCTACTTCTCACATGTTGAACCCAAATACCTGTACTTTCTACTTCTTACATGTTGAACCCAAATACCTGTACTTTCTACTTCTCACATGCTGAACACAAATACCTGTACTTTCTACTTCTTACATGTTGAACTCAAATACCTGAACTTTCTACTTCTCTCATGTTGAACTCAAATACCTGTACTTTCTACTTCTTACATGTTGAACTCAAATACCTGTACTTTCTACTTCTTACATGTTGAACTCAAATACCTGTACTTTCTACTTCTTACATGTTAAACTCAAATACCTGTACTTTCTACTTCTCACATGTTGAACTCAAATACCTGTACTTTCTACTTCTCTCATGTTGAACTCAAATACCTGTACTTTCTACTTCTTACATGCTGAACACAAATACCTGAACTTTCTACTTCTCTCATGTTGAACTCAAATACCTGTACTTTCTACTTCTTACATGTTGAACACAAATACCTGTACTTTCTACTTCTTACATGTTGAACTGAAATACCTGTACTTTCTACTTCTCTCATGTTAAACTCAAATACCTGTACTTTCTACTTCTTACATGTTGAACTCAAATACCTGAACTTTCTACTTCTCTCATGTTGAACTCAAATACCTGTACTTTCTACTTCTTACATGTTGAACCCAAATACCTGTACTTTCTACTTCTTACATGTTGAACTCAAATACCTGTACTTTCTACTTCTCTCATGTTGAACTCAAATACCTGTACTTTCTACTTCTTACATGTTGAACTCAAATACCTGTACTTTCTACTTCTTACATGTTGAACTCAAATACCTGTACTTTCTACTTCTCTCATGTTGAACTCAAATACCTGTACTTTCTACTTCTTACATGTTGAACTCAAATACCTGTACTTTCTACTTCTCTCATGTTGAACTCAAATACCTGTACTTTCTACTTCTTACATGTTGAACTCAAATACCTGTACTTTCTACTTCTCTCATTTCCCAAACAGCTGGTTCCTTTAGTCTGAATGTGTGTTGGTGTGTGATCATTATTCTTCAGAGTCACTGCGTGCCTATTGGTTGGAACACGATCCGTGTATCCATCACTTCCTGGTCTTCTCTAAAGAAGAGGGACCAATGGAAACGTTGTCATGTTGCCGTTGGTCACCATGGAAACATTCATTAGCTAACAATGACATTATTGTTCTATTGATATAAAGGGAGGTCAGGTACTCTTTAAAGCAGCTGCTAGCTATGGGTACTTTCTACTGAAGCACACTTCAAAGCCTCTTTACTTTGACTTGATAAAGAAGTTTAGTCAGTACTTCTACTTTCACCAGAGTATTTTTAAACACGAGTATCTGTACTTCTACTTGAGTAAAGGATGTGTGTACTTCTACTTGAGTAAAGGATGTGTATACTCTTGCCATCTCTGAAAGTGAGTATCTGTTGCAGGGGGTGCTGTATGTGGGGACGTCTGAGGGGGTGACGGGGGTCCCGGTGTCTCGCTGCTCCGTCCACAGCAGCTGCAGTCAGTGCGTTCTGGCCCGAGACCCTCAGTGTGGCTGGAGCCGGACCGGAAGCGTCTGCACAGCGCCGGACGCCAACGATCCACACATGTACTTTACCTTTATCACTATTTATAAATGTAAAGAGTTGTTTGTTTTGCTATTTAACCGTCACGCTGGAGAGCAGAGCGGGGACCTCAAAGGTCTCCTATTATACTATTTTTAGGCATATATTATAGGTCTCATGAACAGGTATGAAGTGTTTGGCTCAACATATCATTCTAGCCTCTTCCCCCTCTATTTCACTGTAACTGTTTTCTAAATGACTGTCTTCTAATTATTTGGAAATTATCTAGAATAGAAGGCTAATGAAATAAACTGACGAGTGTTGTGGTGTAGCGTAGTGTTGTGTAGTGTACCTTAGTGTTGTGTAGTGTTGTGTAATGTGTTCCTGGGCAGTGACGGACAGGCTGTTTCCCCCTCAGGGCTCAGGACCTGGAGGACGGAAACGTGAAAGAACAATGTCAAGAAGAAACCAAGGCCATCCGGGACACAGGTAACTTTTAGCAGCTAACAGCTAGCATCTCACAGCTAACAGATAACAGCTACCACTTGGATAAGGACTGCTGTTCATGTTTTTTGCTTTCTTTGTAGGCTACTGTTTCTGTTCTGATTTGATGTAAAGCGTCTTTGCGCATTAGGAAAAGCGCTATAAAAATCCAATGTATTATTATTATTATTTAACAGCTAACACTTAACAGCTAGCAGCTAGACGTAGGGTCGCTGGTTCAAGTTCCCGAACAGACCTAAAAATGGAGTGTGGACTGCTAATTGGAGTGGTCCCAGTTCACCTCCTGCCCTGCCGTGGTGCCCTAACAGCTCAAATTGAACAGCTAACAGTTAGCAGATAACAGTTAAAAGTTAACAGCTAACAGATAACAATTAAAAGCTAACAGCTAACAGTTAGCAGCTAACATATAACAGTTAAAAGTTAACAGCTAACAGTTAACAGAACAGCTAATAGCTAACACTCAACAGTCAACAGATCGTTAACAGCTAACAGTTAACAATTAAAAGCTAACAGCTAACAGTTAGCAGCTAACAGATAACAGTTAAAAGTTAACAGCTAACAGTTAGCAGCTAACAGATAACAATTAAAAGCTAACAGCTAACAGTTAGCAGCTAATAGATAACAGTTCAAAGTTAACAGCTAACAGTTAGCAGCTAACAGAACAGCTAATAGCTAACACTCAACAGTCAACAGATAGTTAACAGTTAACAGCTAAAAGCTAACAGCTAACAGTTAAAAGCTAACAGCTAAAAGCTAACAGCTAACGTGACCCAAGGACACTGATGTATTTTCTGACGTATTTCATGTGGTAGAACAAAGAGTTAAAATCTTTCCTGGTTGAGTTAACCACAAACCTGACTTCAGGATAACAACCAGAAACACATTCAAACCATTGACCTCCAGGCCAGGAGACAGGAAGTGGATGGATTAGGACTCTTCCCTTTAGCTCACTTTTGGGCAGTGCTTTTTGCTAGCATCCCGGCTAAAGCTAGCTCTCGCTTTTTGTTTATTCTGATGTTCTTTCTCCACTTCAGAGGTCTTTGCTCCTGTGCACGAGGCGGTGATTCTTCCCTGCGTGAAGCCTTCTCAGGCTTCCTCTCTGACCTGGACGTCCTCTCGCTTCACAAACCTCCCTCAGATTCACTTCCTGCGATCAGCTGACGGCGCGTTGAGCTTCTTCGCCACCGCCGACACCTTCGGGAAGTATCGCTGCGAGGCGAGGGAGGCCGGGTGAGTTACGCCCTGTGACATATAGAAGAGAAGCAGACCTATTTAAATGTCTCCTATAATGCAAAATGCACTTTTTCTCACCTGGTGGTGAGAGAGAAAAAGAGTTTGAGCTCCATACTGTTTCAGAAATAATCCTTGATGTGGTTTGGAACATGATATTAATTACGACAGCATTTAGCTGAGTTTCTGCTGGGAGAATTCTCCTGATGAGATCTACTCTTTTTTAGGGTTAACCCTGACCGCTACAGACCCAGAATCATTACTTTAGTAACAGCTGAAATAGAGGGGGGTGGGGCTGGAATGATCTATTTGGTATTTTGAGCAAAACACTTCATAGACATGTTTTTTATATATCTATATAATATACGCTTAAAAAAAGTTTAATGGAGACCTTTAAATAAGGAGCAGCTATACGATGAACCGCTTGCATCCTCTTCATTCTTTGTAAACGTCCCACAGGGTCAGCGAGGTCGTCGCCAGCTTTATCGTCAGGCCGGTTTCGTCTCCGCGAGCTTTCAGCCCCGTCCAGAAGAACGAGGAAGACCAGGTAACGAAGAACGAGGAAGACCAGGTGACGAAGAACGAGGAAGACCAGGTGACGAAGAACGAGGAAGACGAGCCGTTCGAGGACACCGTCTCCGAGGTCGCGTTCACAGTGAATCCTGAAGAGCCTGACACCCCCTGGTAAACCCCCCCACGATACAGACTGATGTTCTTCGTTAGGATCTAGCATTAGCATTGGCTAACACAGGCAAACATGAAACTAAACATATCTAATGCATCAGGTGCTGACATCAGACAGCTCATTAATGAGTCATGATCCTGTTTATACAACATATACAGTGGCGGCTGGTGGAAAATATTTTTGGTGGGGCTGTTGATAGAGTGAGTTAAACCTTTTTTTCTGGGAGAAATTACCTCTTAAAATAGGACTTCTGGTGATGTAATGGCGCATTTCCACTGCAGCGCGGAGCTCGCTTTAAGCGTGCCGAGCCGTGTGGGGCCCGTTTTTGGTTGCGTTTCCACTTGGCCTAGTACCGGCTAGCGGGTTCTAATTCACAGTTTTTCTGGCCCCATAAAATCGTGGTTCTCGGGCCAGGAACAACCGGGCTGAGTCGGGCTGAGTATGCTAAACTAGAGAGAGAATCGCTGGCAAGGGGGCTACAACTACAACAAGATGAACATATTTGACCGTGATTAAATTGTAATACACGTTTCTAAATGATGCCGAAGTAACAACACACTGATACCGGTTAGTAAAAACCATGAATTAATGCTTTGAGTCTGCAGACAGACGGCAGAGAAACAACTTTTAAAATGCGTGTTTTCTGAATGGAGATCGGCTAAGCTAACGTTATATATGCTCCGACCGTCCACACTCACAACAACGGCCTATACAGACATAAATAAACCAGCGACTGTATTCTCCATGACACAGGCAGTCTGTGGTTTGGACTTGTTTCACTTGAGTCTAGTTTCTGAACAGATATGAGGAGCTGTGAGCTCTGAGTGCTAAGAGCTAACGGCTGTGCTAACATAGCTTAACAACTTATGCTATGTTAGCTTTGCCTAGCATGGCTAGCTTGAAGGTACTTGTAATATGTTACTTCGTGCACTCGTGCTTTTAAATATATATTTTTTTAATTTTATTTATTTTTTTGTATGTATGTGGGAAGAGGTGGAGCGGCGCTCCTAGCGCCCCTATGGGCCGGCCGCCACTGAACATATAGTTTAAATGAAAACCCAGATCTTGGTTAACCTTTTAACTTAACTCCAACTCATTATTTATCTTTTTCTGTATTATCTATCGTAAAAAAACCTCGTTTACACACTACCTAAAACATATTTTATGATAGATACATGTGATGGATGATCTCAGACTGGTTAATGTCGACATGTAGTCAGGACACCAGAGGCTGTTCATCTAAATCAGGGGTTTCCAGCTCACTTTCCTCAGCATTATACTGTAGTTTCACTCAAAGGGCCGGTCGTAACTTTAAGACTATATAATATATAATATATATAAAATAATGTATTATATTACATTATTGTCTCTGCATTGGATTATTATCGGATTGGGTAATAACTTCATAAATAACTACGTCTGAAAGCAGAAGTCAAATAATTGAAAGCAAATATTCAACAATTACACCAATTACGTTGTATATTATATTCTTTGCAAGCTCTTGCGTTCACTGAGGCCTCGAGTTGGACAG
This sequence comes from Champsocephalus esox, assembly GCA_036324585.1. NCBI lineage: Eukaryota > Metazoa > Chordata > Actinopteri > Perciformes > Channichthyidae > Champsocephalus > Champsocephalus esox. The sequence goes on from CM070490.1 coordinate 560,865, forward strand.
CACTGATCTGAATAACGTCATCCAGGAACAACAGGAAGGTTTCCAGCAACCTTTTCCTGAATATTATGTACGCATTTGCATCTAGCGCGTCTTTGCATTGACTTATGACCCAATATGTATATATGTTCATTTGAATTCATTTCTTATTTTAAAGTTACTCAACTGTATATAATTATATTTTTATCTTTAATTTTATCAATCTTTGTGAATCTGTACTGTTTTTAATTCCTACCTGTTGCTGTTCCCCACAGGGAGCAGAGAGGGTAGAAGTACACACATCCTTTACTCAAGTAGAAGTACACACATCCGGTACTCAAGTAGAAGTACATCCTTTACTCTTTACTCAAGTAGAAGGCCACACGTCCTTTACTCAAGTAGAAGTACATCCTTTACTCTTTACTCAAGTAGAAGTACACACATCCTGTACTCAAGTAGAAGTAAACAAATCCTTTAATCTAGTAGAAGTAAAGAAGTAAAGAGGCTTTGAAGTGTACTTCAGTAAAAAGTACCCATAACTAGCAGCTGCTTTAAAGAGTACCTGACCTCCCTTTATATTAATAGAACAATAATGTCATTGTTAGCTAATGAATGTTTCCATGACAACGCTTCCATTGGTCCCTCTTCTTTAGAGAAGACCAGGAAGTGATGGATACACGGATCGTGTTCAAATCAATAGGCACGCAATGACCACGCACCAAACACACATTCAGACTAAAGGAACCAGCTGTTTGGGAAATGAGAGAAGTAGAAAGTACAGGTATTTGAGTTCAACATGTAAGAAGTAGAAAGTACAGGTATTTGAGTTCAACATGTGAGAAGTAGAAAGTACAGGTATTTGAGTTCAACATGTGAGAAGTAGAAAGTACAGGTATTTGAGTTCAACATGAGAGAAGTAGAAAGTACAGGTATTTGAGTTCAACATGTGAGAAGTAGAAAGTACAGGTATTTGAGTTCAACATGAGAGAAGTAGAAAGTACAGGTATTTGAGTTCAACATGAGAGAAGTAGAAAGTACAGGTATTTGAGTTCAACATGTAAGAAGTAGAAAGTACAGGTATTTGAGTTCAACATGTGAGAAGTAGAAAGTACAGGTATTTGAGTTCAACATATGAGAAGTAGAAAGTACAGGTATTTGAGTTCAACATGAGAGAAGTAGAAAGTACAGGTATTTCAGTTCAACATGTAAGAAGTAGAAAGTACAGGTATTTGTGTTCAACATGTAAGAAGTAGAAAGTACAGGTATTTGAGTTCAACATGTAAGAAGTAGAAAGTACAGGTATTTGAGTTCAACATGTGAGAAGTAGAAAGTACAGGTATTTGAGTTCAACATGTGAGAAGTAGAAAGTACAGGTATTTGAGTTCAACATGAGAGAAGTAGAAAGTACAGGTATTTGAGTTCAACATGTAAGAAGTAGAAAGTACAGGTATTTGTGTTCAACATGTGAGAAGTAGAAAGTACAGGTATTTGAGTTCAACATGTAAGAAGTAGAAAGTACAGGTATTTGTGTTCAACATGTGAGAAGTAGAAAGTACAGGTATTTGAGTTCAACATGTAAGAAGTAGAAAGTACAGGTATTTGAGTTCAACATGTAAGAAGTAGAAAGTACAGGTATTTGAGTTCAACATGTAAGAAGTAGAAAGTACAGGTATTTGAGTTCAACATGTGAGAAGTAGAAAGTACAGGTATTTGTGTTCAACATGTGAGAAGTAGAAAGTACAGGTATTTGTGTTCAACATGAGAGAAGTAGAAAGTACAGGTATTTGAGTTCAACATGTGAGAAGTAGAAAGTACAGGTATTTGAGTTCAACATGTGAGAAGTAGAAAGTACAGGTATTTGAGTTCAACATGTAAGAAGTAGAAAGTACAGGTATTTGGGTTCAACATGTAAGAAGTAGAAAGTACAGGTATTTGAGTTCAACATGTAAGAAGTAGAAAGTACAGGTATTAGTGTTCAACATGAGAAAAGTAGAAAGTACAGGTATTTGAGTTCAACATGTGAGAAGTAGAAAGTACAGGTATTTGTGTTCAACATGTGAGAAGTAGAAAGTACAGGTATTTGTGTTCAACATGAAAGAAGTAGAAAGTACAGGTATTTGAGTTCAACATGTAAGAAGTAGAAAGTACAGGTATTTGGGTTCAACATGTAAGAAGTAGAAAGTACAGGTATTTGAGTTCAACATGTAAGAAGTAGAAAGTACAGGTATTTGAGTTCAACATGTGAGAAGTAGAAAGTACAGGTATTTGTGTTCAACATGTAAGAAGTAGAAAGTAAAGGTATTTGAGTTCAACATGTAAGAAGTAGAAAGTACAGGTATTTGAGTTCAACATGTGAGAAGTAGAAAGTACAGGTATTTGAGTTCAACATGTAAGAAGTAGAAAGTACAGGTATTTGGGTTCAACATGGGGAAGTAGAAAGTACAGGTATTTGGGTTCAACATGTAAGAAGTAGAAAGTAAAGGTATTTGAGTTCAACATGTAAGAAGTAGAAAGTACAGGTATTTGAGTTCAACATGTAAGAAGTAGAAAATACAGGTATTTGAGTTCAACATGTAAGAAGTAGAAAGTACAGGTGTTTGAGTTCAACATGTGAGAAGTAGAAAGTACAGGTATTTGGGTTCAACATGTAAGAAGTAGAAAGTACAGGTGTTTGTGTTCAACGTGTAAGAAGTAGAAAGTACAGGTATTTGAGTTCAACATGTGAGAAGTAGAAAGTACAGGTATTTGAGTTCAACATGTAAGAAGTAGAAAGTACAGGTGTTTGGGTTCAACATGTAAGAAGTAGAAAGTACAGGTATTTGTGTTCAACATGTGAGAAGTAGAAAGTACAGGTATTTGGGTTCAACATGTGAGAAGTAGAAAGTACAGGTATTTGAGTTCAACATGTAAGAAGTAGAAAGTACAGGTGTTTGGGTTCAACATGTAAGAAGTAGAAAGTACAGGTATTTGTGTTCAACATGTGAGAAGTAGAAAGTACAGGTATTTGGGTTCAACATGTGAGAAGTAGAAAGTACAGGTGTTTGGGTTCAACATGTAAGAAGTAGAAAGTACAGGTATTTGTGTTCAACATGTAAGAAGTAGAAAGTACAGGTATTTGTGTTCAACATGTGAGAAGTAGAAAGTACAGGTATTTGAGTTCAACATGAGAGAAGTAGAAAGTACAGGTATTTGTGTTCAACATGTAAGAAGTAGAAAGTACAGGTATTTGTGTTCAACATGAGAGAAGTAGAAAGTACAGGTATTTGAGTTCAACATGTGAGAAGTAGAAAGTACAGGTATTTGAGTTCAACATGTGAGAAGTAGAAAGTACAGGTATTTGAGTTCAACATGTAAGAAGTAGAAAGTACAGGTATTTGGGTTCAACATGTAAGAAGTAGAAAGTACAGGTATTTGAGTTCAACATGTGAGAAGTAGAAAGTACAGGTATTTGAGTTCAACATGTAAGAAGTAGAAAGTACAGGTATTAGTGTTCAACATGAGAAAATTAGAAAGTACAGGTATTTGAGTTCAACATGTGAGAAGTAGAAAGTACAGGTATTTGTGTTCAACATGTGAGAAGTAGAAAGTACAGGTATTTGTGTTCAACATGAGAGAAGTAGAAAGTACAGGTATTTGAGTTCAACATGTAAGAAGTAGAAAGTACAGGTATTTGGGTTCAACATGTAAGAAGTAGAAAGTACAGGTATTTGAGTTCAACATGTAAGAAGTAGAAAGTACAGGTATTTGAGTTCAACATGTGAGAAGTAGAAAGTACAGGTATTTGTGTTCAACATGTAAGACGTAGAAAGTAAAGGTATTTGAGTTCAACATGTAAGAAGTAGAAAGTACAGGTATTTGAGTTCAACATGTGAGAAGTAGAAAGTACAGGTATTTGAGTTCAACATGTAAGAAGTAGAAAGTACAGGTATTTGGGTTCAACATGGGGAAGTAGAAAGTACAGGTATTTGGGTTCAACATGTAAGAAGTAGAAAGTAAAGGTATTTGAGTTCAACATGTAAGAAGTAGAAAGTACAGGTATTTGAGTTCAACATGTAAGAAGTAGAAAATACAGGTATTTGAGTTCAACATGTAAGAAGTAGAAAGTACAGGTGTTTGAGTTCAACATGTAAGAAGTAGAAAGTACAGGTATTTGTGTTCAACGTGTAAGAAGTAGAAAGTACAGGTATATGAGTTCAACATGTGAGAAGTAGAAAGTACAGGTATTTGAGTTCAACATGTAAGAAGTAGAAAGTACAGGTGTTTGGGTTCAACATGTAAGAAGTAGAAAGTACAGGTATTTGTGTTCAACATGTAAGAAGTAGAAAGTACAGGTATTTGGGTTCAACATGTGAGAAGTAGAAAGTACAGGTATTTGAGTTCAACATGTAAGAAGTAGAAAGTACAGTTGTTTGGGTTCAACATGTAAGAAGTAGAAAGTACAGGTATTTGTGTTCAACATGTAAGAAGTAGAAAGTACAGGTATTTGTGTTCAACATGTGAGAAGTAGAAAGTACAGGTATTTGAGTTCAACATGAGAGAAGTAGAAAGTACAGGTATTTGTGTTCAACATGTAAGAAGTAGAAAGTACAGGTATTTGAGTTCAACATGTAAGAAGTAGAAAGTACAGGTATTTGAGTTCAACATGAGAGAAGTAGAAAGTACAGGTATTTGAGTTCAACATGAGAGAAGTAGAAAGTACAGGTATTTGAGTTCAACATGTAAGAAGTAGAAAGTACAGGTATTTGAGTTCAACATGTAAGAAGTAGAAAGTACAGGTATTTGAGTTCAACATGTAAGAAGTAGAAAGTACAGGTATTTGAGTTCAACATGTAAGAAGTAGAAAGTACAGGTATTTCAGTTCAACATGTAAGAAGTAGAAAGTACAGGTATTTGAGTTCAACATGTGAGAAGTAGAAAGTACAGGTATTTGAGTTCAACACATGTAAGAAGTAGAAAGTACAGGTATTTGGGTTCAACATGTAAGAAGTAGAAAGTACAGGTATTTGGGTTCAACATGTAAGAAGTAGAAAGTACAGGTATTTGAGTTCAACATGAGAGAAGTAGAAAGTACAGGTATTTGTGTTCAACATGTAAGAAGTAGAAAGTACAGGTATTTGAGTTCAACATGTAAGAAGTAGAAAGTACAGGTATTTGAGTTCAACATGAGAGAAGTAGAAAGTACAGGTATTTGAGTTCAACATGAGAGAAGTAGAAAGTACAGGTATTTGGGTTCAACATGTAAGAAGTAGAAAGTACAGGTATTTGATTTCAAAGTGTAAGAAGTAGAAGGTACAGGTATTTGAGTTCAACATGTAAGAAGTAGAAAGTACAGGTATTTGAGTTCAAAGTGTAAGAAGTAGAAAGTACAGGTATTTGAGTTCAACATGTAAGAAGTAGAAAGTACAGGTATTTGAGTTCAACATGAGAGAAATAGAAAGTACAGGTATTTGAGTTCAACATGTAAGAAGTAGAAAGTACAGGTATTTGAGTTCAACATGTAAGAAGTAGAAAGTACAGGTATTTGAGTTCAACATGTAAGAAGTAGAAAGTACAGGTATTTGTGTTCAACATGTAAGAAGTAGAAAGTACAGGTATTTGAGTTCAACATGTAAGAAGTAGAAAGTACAGGTATTTGGGTTCAACATGTAAGAAGTAGAAAGTACAGGTATTTGGGTTCAACATGTAAGAAGTAGAAAGTACAGGTATTTGAGTTCAACATGAGAGAAGTAGAAAGTACAGGTATTTGAGTTCAACATGTAAGAAGTAGAAAGTACAGGTATTTGAGTTCAACATGAGAGAAGTAGAAAGTACAGGTATTTGAGTTCAACATGAGAGAAGTAGAAAGTACAGGTATTTGAGTTCAACATGAGAGAAGTAGAAAGTACAGGTATTTGAGTTCAACATGAGAGAAGTAGAAAGTACAGGTATTTGAGTTCAAAGTGTAAGAAGTAGAAAGTACAGGTATTTGAGTTCAACATGTAAGAAGTAGAAAGTACAGGTATTTGAGTTCAACAGTGTAAGAAGTAGAAAGTACAGGTATTTGAGTTCAACATGTAAGAAGTAGAAAGTACAGGTATTTGAGTTCAACATGAGAGAAGTAGAAAGTACAGGTATTTGAGTTCAACATGTAAGAAGTAGAAAGTACAGGTATTTGAGTTCAACATGTAAGAAGTAGAAAGTACAGGTATTTCAGTTCAACATGTAAGAAGTAGAAAGTACAGGTATTTGAGTTCAACATGTGAGAAGTAGAAAGTACAGGTATTTGAGTTCAACATGTAAGAAGTAGAAAGTACAGGTATTTGAGTTCAACATGTAAGAAGTAGAAAGTACAGGTATTTGAGTTCAACATGTAAGAAGTAGAAAGTACAGGTATTTGAGTTCAACATGAGAGAAATAGAAAGTACAGGTATTTGAGTTCAACATGTAAGAAGTAGAAAGTACAGGTATTTGAGTTCAACATGTAAGAAGTAGAAAGTACAGGTATTTGAGTTCAACATGTAAGAAGTAGAAAGTACAGGTATTTGTGTTCAACATGTAAGAAGTAGAAAGTACAGGTATTTGAGTTCAACACATGTAAGAAGTAGAAAGTACAGGTATTTGGGTTCAACATGTAAGAAGTAGAAAGTACAGGTATTTGGGTTCAACATGTAAGAAGTAGAAAGTACAGGTATTTGAGTTCAACATGAGAGAAGTAGAAAGTACAGGTATTTGAGTTCAACATGTAAGAAGTAGAAAGTACAGGTATTTGAGTTCAACATGAGAGAAGTAGAAAGTACAGGTATTTGAGTTCAGCATGAGAGAAGTAGAAAGTACAGGTATTTGAGTTCAAAGTGTAAGAAGTAGAAAGTACAGGTATTTGAGTTCAACATGTAAGAAGTAGAAAGTACAGGTATTTGAGTTCAAAGTGTAAGAAGTAGAAAGTACAGGTATTTGAGTTCAACATGTAAGAAGTAGAAAGTACAGGTATTTGAGTTTAACATGTAAGAAGTAGAAAGTACAGGTATTTGAGTTCAACATGAGCGAAGTAGAAAGTACAGGTATTTGAGTTCAACATGAGAGAAGTAGAAAGTACAGGTATTTGAGTTCAAATGTAAGAAGTAGAAAGTACAGGTATTTGAGTTCAACATGTAAGAAGTAGAAAGTACAGGTATTTGAGTTCAACATGAGAGAAGTAGAAAGTACAGGTATTTGAGTTCAACATGTAAGAAGTAGAAAGTACAGGTATTTGAGTTCAACATGTAAGAAGTAGAAAGTACAGGTATTTGAGTTCAACATGTAAGAAGTAGAAAGTACAGGTATTTGAGTTCAACATGTGAGAAGTAGAAAGTACAGGTATTTGAGTTCAACAACATGTAAGAAGTAGAAAGTACAGGTATTTGGGTTCAACATGTAAGAAGTAGAAAGTACAGGTATTTGGGTTCAACATGTAAGAAGTAGAAAGTACAGGTATTTGAGTTCAACATGAGAGAAGTAGAAAGTACAGGTATTTGAGTTCAACATGTAAGAAGTAGAAAGTACAGGTATTTGAGTTCAACATGAGAGAAGTAGAAAGTACAGGTATTTGAGTTCAACATGAGAGAAGTAGAAAGTACAGGTATTTGAGTTCAACAGTGTAAGAAGTAGAAAGTACAGGTATTTGAGTTCAACATGTAAGAAGTAGAAAGTACAGGTATTTGAGTTCAACATGTAAGAAGTAGAAAGTACAGGTATTTGAGTTCAACATGTAAGAAGTAGAAAGTACAGGTATTTGAGTTCAACATGTAAGAAGTAGAAAGTACAGGTATTTGAGTTCAACATGAGCGAAGTAGAAAGTACAGGTATTTGAGTTCAACATGAGAGAAGTAGAAAGTACAGGTATTTGAGTTCAACAGTGTAAGAAGTAGAAAGTACAGGTATTTGAGTTCAAACATGTAAGAAGTAGAAAGTACAGGTATTTGAGTTCAACATGAGAGAAGTAGAAAGTACAGGTATTTGAGTTCAACATGTAAGAAGTAGAAAGTACAGGTATTTGAGTTCAACATGTAAGAAGTAGAAAGTACAGGTATTTCAGTTCAACATGTAAGAAGTAGAAAGTACAGGTATTTGAGTTCAACATGTGAGAAGTAGAAAGTACAGGTATTTGAGTTCACAACATGTAAGAAGTAGAAAGTACAGGTATTTGGGTTCAACATGTAAGAAGTAGAAAGTACAGGTATTTGGGTTCAACATGTAAGAAGTAGAAAGTACAGGTATTTGAGTTCAACATGAGAGAAGTAGAAAGTACAGGTATTTGTGTTCAACATGTAAGAAGTAGAAAGTACAGGTATATGAGTTCAACATGTAAGAAGTAGAAAGTACAGGTATTTGAGTTCAACATGAGAGAAGTAGAAAGTACAGGTATTTGAGTTCAACATGAGAGAAGTAGAAAGTACAGGTATTTGATTTCAAAGTGTAAGAAGTAGAAAGTACAGGTATTTGAGTTCAACATGTAAGAAGTAGAAAGTACAGGTATTTGAGTTCAAAGTGTAAGAAGTAGAAAGTACAGGTATTTGAGTTCAACATGTAAGAAGTAGAAAGTACAGGTATTTGAGTTCAACATGAGAGAAGTAGAAAGTACAGGTATTTGAGTTCAACATGTAAGAAAGTAGAAAGTACAGGTATTTGAGTTCAACATGTAAGAAGTAGAAAGTACAGGTATTTGAGTTCAACATGTAAGAAGTAGAAAGTACAGGTATTTGTGTTCAACATGTAAGAAGTAGAAAGTACAGGTATTTGAGTTCAAACATGTAAGAAGTAGAAAGTACAGGTATTTGGGTTCAACATGTAAGAAGTAGAAAGTACAGGTATTTGGGTTCAACATGTAAGAAGTAGAAAGTACAGGTATTTGAGTTCAACATGAGAGAAGTAGAAAGTACAGGTATTTGAGTTCAACATGTAAGAAGTAGAAAGTACAGGTATTTGAGTTCAACATGAGAGAAGTAGAAAGTACAGGTATTTGAGTTCAACATGAGAGAAGTAGAAAGTACAGGTATTTGAGTTCAACATGTAAGAAGTAGAAAGTACAGGTATTTGAGTTCAACATGTAAGAAGTAGAAAGTACAGGTATTTGAGTTCAACATGTAAGAAGTAGAAAGTACAGGTATTTGAGTTCAACATGTAAGAAGTAGAAAGTACAGGTATTTGAGTTCAACATGAGAGAAGTAGAAAGTACAGGTATTTGAGTTCAACATGTAAGAAGTAGAAAGTACAGGTATTTGAGTTCAACATGTAAGAAGTAGAAAGTACAGGTATTTGAGTTCAACATGTAAGAAGTAGAAAGTACAGGTATTTGAGTTCAACATGTGAGAAGTAGAAAGTACAGGTATTTGAGTTCAACATGTAAGAAGTAGAAAGTACAGGTATTTGAGTTCAACAGTGTAAGAAGTAGAAAGTACAGGTATTTGAGTTCAACATGTAAGAAGTAGAAAGTACAGGTATTTGAGTTCAACATGAGAGAAGTAGAAAGTACAGGTATTTGAGTTCAACATGTAAAGAAGTAGAAAGTACAGGTATTTGAGTTCAACATGTGAGAAGTAGAAAGTACAGGTATTTGTGTTCAACATGAAGAAGTAGAAAGTACAGGTATTTGAGTTCAACATGAGAGAAGTAGAAAGTACAGGTATTTGAGTTCAACATGTGAGAAGTAGAAAGTACAGGTATTTGAGTTCAACATGTGAGAAGTAGAAAGTACAGGTATTTGAGTTCAAAGTGTAAGAAGTAGAAAGTACAGGTATTTGAGTTCAACATGTAAGAAGTAGAAAGTACAGGTATTTGAGTTCAACATGAGAGAAGTAGAAAGTACAGGTATTTGAGTTCAACATGTAAAAAGTAGAAAGTACAGGTATTTGAGTTCAACATGTGAGAAGTAGAAAGTACAGGTATTTGTGTTCAACATGTGAGAAGTAGAAAGTACAGGTATTTGAGTTCAAAGTGTAAGAAGTAGAAAGTACAGGTATTTGAGTTCAACATGTAAGAAGTAGAAAGTACAGGTATTTGAGTTCAACATGAGAGAAGTAGAAAGTACAGGTATTTGAGTTCAACATGTAAAAAGTAGAAAGTACAGGTATTTGAGTTCAACATGTGAGAAGTAGAAAGTACAGGTATTTGTGTTCAACATGAGAGAAGTAGAAAGTACAGGTATTTGAGTTCAACATGAGAGAAGTAGAAAGTACAGGTATTTGAGTTCAACATGAGAGAAGTAGAAAGTACAGGTATTTGAGTTCAACATGTGAGAAATCAAAGAAAAAAGTGGTCAGAAAAATAAGTAGTGGAGTAAAGTACTGATACCAGAACAAAGTACTTAAGTACAGTAACTAAGTAGTTGTACTCCAATACTTACTTACTACCTTACCTTACCTTACTACCTTACCTTATCATATCTTATCTTACCTTACCTTACTACCTTACCTTACCTCACCTTACCTTACCTTACTACCTTACCTTATCATATCTTATCTTACCTTACCTTACTACCTTACCTTACCTCACCTTACCTTACCTTACTACCTTACCTTATCATATCTTATCTTACCTTACCTTACTACCTTACCTCACCTTACCTTACTACCTTACCTTACCGTATCTTACCTTACCTTACTACCTTACCTTACCTTATCGTATCTTATGTTACCTTACCTTACTAGCTTACCTCACCTTACCTTACCTTACTACCTTACCTTATCTTACCTTACCTTACCTCACTTACCTTACCTTACTACCGTACCTTACTACCTTACCTTATCTTACCTTACCTTATTACCTTACCTTACCTTACCTTACCTCACCTTACCTTACCTTACTACCTTACCTTACTACCTTACCTTATCTTACCTTACCTTATTACCTTACCTTACCTTACCTTACTACCTTACCTTACCTTACCTTACCTTCCCTTACTACCTTGCCTTATCGTATCTTATCATGTAAACACAAGGTCTGAAAACAGGATCTGGTCCGCTGTGAGCGCAGGAATTCTGATTGTGGTTCTCCGGCAGGAAGGACGAACACGTCAGCGATTCTGAAGACGAGCCCCCGGAGGTGTTCTTCTCTCCGGCCTCGAGGGAGGACTTTCTGTCCAGGAGTGATGACGAGGAGGCGGCCCCCGGCCCCGCCCTGCTGGTGGTCTCCCTGCTGCTGGCGCTCTGCGTGGGTCTGATGATCCTCGGAGGCCTCCTGCTGCTGTGGCGCCGAGGCGCTCGGATCAAAAGCAGCCGGCTGCTGAGCCCCGAGGAGGGCGGGGCCAGCAATGCAGCCATGGAGAGAGCTGCCTCGCTGGGCCAGACGGGGGGCGAGCCGAGCGGGGGGCAGTAACAGCTCTGTGCTCATTAAAGCTCTCCTACCAGCTCAATGCAGTTTCTGATGTCTTTTCTACATCACCATGTGTCCCTGTGTGTCACCATGTGTCCCGTGTGTCCCTGTGTGTCCCCGGTGTGTCTCTGTGTGTCCCCGTGTGTCCCCGGTGTCCCCCGCTGTGTCCCGGTGGTGTCCCATGTATCTCCGTGTGTCCCCGTGTGTCCCGTGTGTCCCCATGTGTCCCCGGTGTGTCCCCGTGGTTCCATGTGTGTCCCCGTGTGGTCCCCGGTGTGTGTGTCCCGGTGTGTGTCCGTGTGTCCCGGTGTGTCCCCATGTGTCTCCGGTGTCCCCCGGTGTGTCCCCATGTGTCCCCTGTGTGTCCCCGCGTGTCCCGGTGTCTCCGGTGTACCCCGGTGTGTCCCCGGTTGTCCCCCTGGTGTGTCAGAAACAAACCCTCTCTCTTCTCCTCCATACTCACATCTCTAAAAACGGGGAACAACGGAGGCTGATCCAGATTTGCTGCGTCATGACAACATTACTAAAATGTGGGCGGGCTTTAAACCCACGGGCCAATCAGAAACGTTGCTGTCAGAAACAACGAGACGTGTTCTGGAAGTGATATGGTCTGTGTTTACATTAGCATGCTAACACCCAGAGCTAACCTGTGCTGAGAGAGAGGGTGAAGAAGCAGAGGGGTACGAGGGATTTCTAAAATGCAAGATCTATTTGTTTACATATCTGAGAGCCACAATATGTGCCTAAAGATGATAGGAGACGTTAAGATTAGGGCTAATGTGCAGCGAGGCGGTCATGATGGGGAGAAGCACACCTTTTGAAACCTTTTGTTTTGTTTGTCTGACTGTTTGTTGTTCTGTACAGCGACCTCGGGTCCCCTGAAAGGCGCTATATAAACTAAAGTTATATTATTATAATTCAGGCTGATCCAGATTCCCGCTTATTGCACGGCCAGATACTAAACAAACTGACGACTCCACTCCCAATATTAGTTGAAGTTATTTTATGAACTCGAAAATTATCGTATTTATTCCGCGAAGAAGAAAAAAAACGGCTTTTTCTATCTCTTGATCCTCCTTAGCAACGGTCATTATAGTCCTTAACTACGGGAAACATAGACGGGCACATCATGTAAAATACTGTGACCAGCAGTATTATTATTAATAATAATCAAATCATGTGATATAGCATATGTGTATTGACATTGCACAGAGTGGTGGTGTGCAGACAAAGCCAATATCCTTCCCTTTTTATTATTTTCTAATATTTCTTTATCCACAAATATAAGTAATTCTATTATTATTAAAATATACCTTGCATTTCCATGTGTTACAGACCAATCTCTCTGTCATTCCGATATTTAAATATTTATAAAATCAATATTTTAATAACACTGTATAACCCATCATTTAAAATCACTGGATTGGGCGGCTGTGGCGCAGTAGACAGTGCGCTGGTGTTGGGATCAGGGGTCACAGGTTCAAACCCCACTGCAGTCAGCATGTCGTTGTGTCCCTGAGACGCTTCACCCCAAACTGCTGCTGTGGGGGTTGCCCTCAGTGTGACATGTGATGTACATTTCAATATCTTTGAAATACCGTAGTTTTAACTTCACTCTGATCTTTAAATATCGTGCCAAAAAAATTGACATTGCAATATGATACAAAACTGGATATCTACCTTAAAGGGGACCTATCATGCAACATGCACTTGTTGTTGTCTTATATACATAAAGATGTGTTCCCGGTGCGTCGGGGAACTCACGCAGCATCAACAAATACCCACGTGCCGATATGACATAATTTCGGATGGCGGACCCACAGAACATTGATATCAGAAACAATGCCTGACGTGTTTTGGACGTAAACTCGTCTGTGTTTACATTAGCGAGCATCGCTAACAGAGCGAACCTGTACTGGAGAGCGCGTGTTTAGAAAGCAGGACATAGTAAGGGACTCACCTCGAGATAAACCCGCAAGAGAGAACGCTTTTGAGCTCCATCCTGTTCCAGAAATAATCCTTGATGTGGTTTAGAACAGGATGGCGTTTTATCACGGCAGAATGTAACTTTATCTCCGGTAGAATTCTGATCAGGCATTAGCTCCGCCTCCTCTTTTTTTTTCAAGCTAAGGACCCAGAATCCGCGTTTCTCTAACAGCTGAGGGGTTTGAGCAGCGCGACCGCTAGTTTCCACCGGGTCCGTCTGCGGCGCGTTACGGCTGCGCTGCGGTTTTGCTCCGGCCTCCTCCGGCGTCATACCCAACCGGGCGCGTTTCACGAGCGTTTCAGAAGCATTACGGAAGCGGAGCGTCGTGCATGCCGGCTCGCAGTTCTTGGGAATATTTCCTGGACATTTGTACTTCTACAAGTAAGTAGGCTACGTAGTTAAATGGTTTATGTTTGTGTCTGTTTAAATCGAGTTTATTGTTGTTATTTCCTATTTTGTTGTGTTGTAGAATACAGACATAATTAATAATAATTGTAATAGTCCAGTTAAAAACGACATGAATCAAAGATGGGTTGTCATAATGATTCTATATAATTGCCTGTAAACCGAAGGAGAACGCTGGCCTTTATTCTCCTACTGGAAAGACTACAGAGGAGGGATGGGGGAGGGGAAGGAACCGGTTTTGGGGGGTGGGCCGGATGCTGTCACCGTTCCACTTCCTGCCCGACATTACCTTACGGCTGCGTCGCGTCGAAAAATAGACTTCAATCCTATTTCGAGCGGAGCCCAGCGGCGAGGCGCTTCTGAGCCGTAACTAGAGTGGCCGCGATCCTTGCGTACGGCAGCCGCAACGCGCCCGTAACGCGCCCGTAACGCGCCCGTAACGCGCCCGTAACGCGCCCGTAACGCGCCCGTAACGCGCCGCAGACGGACCCGGTGGAAACTAGGGCTGAGGCACGGCTGCAACCGGTGATCTGTTTGATATTTTAAGTATGGCCCTGCGTTTCCAACACAGCATATAGGTCCACTTGAAATGTTCTCGGTTTCATTTTCTTAAGTGAAATGCATGAATGAAGGGGAACGTGAAGGGGCTGGATGAGCCAGATAAGAAGAGGAACATCTGGAAAGAAGACGTTTAGGTGAAGAGACGTCATATATCTAGTAGAAATGTTAATACTGATGTTTAAATGCATCTGGAATCCCTCCACTGTCTTTATCGTGGATGTTTTGTGTTAATACCTGTTGATGTTCTGTGTTTTGGATCAGGGGGCGTGCTGAATATTAAATCCTGTCTCTTATGTTTTAATGTTCTGAACACAGTGGAAATACGAGAGTAGATTTAAACAGAAGGCACCCTGCTGTGAATGGAAGAAAGACGTTAACATTTTTATATTTTTTTAGAATTTAATAAAAATATCTTATTGTTTCAGTTAATTGTCTTTAAAACCACTTCCCCCCTCCGTGTCAAATTAAACATGTAGAAAATCCCTGTTTTGTTTTCATTGTTTCTCTTTGTCCCGCCACTTGTGTTATGCTAACTGTGCGTCCTTTGTGTGTTTTACTGATATCTGAAACATCTGGAGTTTTTAGACGCAAACGTTTATTCCACCATCAAATTATTTACAAAATGCAGGTTTGGGGATCTTTGGATTAGAATGTTTTTTTATATCTGTGATTCTATGGTTAAAAACATTTCTTTTGTTAAAAACATATTTGTGTTGATATAATTCCAGCCTCGTTCTCAGGTCAGGAGGTGACTGTCTCTTTAAGGAAAATCATTCTGTGGAAATGATGCCGTCTGTATGCTGCCTTCATGGTAATTGGAGAAACCAACACTGATAGTTGTCCTCGCTACAGACTGAGCAGCAGTGTGGGCGGGAGTACTCCTTCACTTCAGTAAAACCACACAAGGATTCGAACATCAGCTGTATATCAGTATTGAGTGTGTGGGAGCGAGGACTCTTTAAAATAGAGACGTCTGTAAATCAGCGTATCATTAATCAGTATTATCATTTTAGTGAAATAAACTCCCGGGCAGGAAATAAAGCGATATATTTTCAGAATTGAAAACATATTGGAATATTATTTTTTAAGTCGAAAAATATAAATACATGTTGAAACTTATAAAAGAAATAAAACAAATAAAAGAAATGGTGAAGTATGACAAATAATACAAATAATTGTAGACACTACGTCCATTATGGGTAAGCCGCTTCGCGTCGGGCTCCTGATCTGCCTGTCGGGTGCTTTCAGATCTAATGTATTTATATTAATTTAAAAAATGTTCATTATTGATTTACTCTTTAATCAAAATGAAAAACACTGGTTTTTGTTTGGAATGCCATTTAAGCCAATAGTAAAAGTACATGTCATAGTTATATTTATTATTGGCTTTAATTAAACTTCCAAACTATTTACACAATTTCCATATCCCTAAAAAATGATAAATTTGTATTTCTCCTTGTGTATTTCAAATACAAATATTTGTCAGTGAAATGAGTGAATCTGAAACGCCGTGAAATGTAACATGAATGCAGGTCTTAGCGGGTGCAGCATGGAGCGAGTGAGGAGGGTCCTGGTTCACTTCTGTCAGGACGGAGCGGCTCAACCGGCGCACTTTGTGCAGGTCAGCCACGCTCACAGAATTCAGCTTCACCGTCATCACTGCAGTAATAAACGTAGTCACACATGAATAAAAGCCGAGTAGCAGCAAAGAAAATGCAATGTGGAAATGCAATACAGTTAAATGCCAATGTGGATTGTGCAAAACGACAAAGATGTAGTGTGTGTGTATTAGGGATGTTAAGATTCACATCGGTGCACCGGCATAAACGTTCAAGATGCGAGTGCACCGGTTGAAACAACACACTCTCACTCCCTAAGCGTCCAGGAGCGACGTTTGGTCAGTGTCCGTGGCGTGCAGTCGCTCCGAGGCTCCTCCAGCGTCATAAAGGGACGCAAATAGCTTTCAACTGATTGCAATGTATTCCCATCTGCGGCGGGATGTGACGCTCATGGAAGCACGGCATTCGTTTGTGCCGGCTGCCCCTTAAGGCAATGTGAGCGTCCATTCCCATTGGATAACGGAGAATTGTACACCTGGAAGTAAGTATTCCCCTTCTTGTGGATTGATCTCAGTGATATCTGCACTACTCATCGACAAACACCAGATTATCCTTGTTGATTACACAACATTGATTGGTTTAAATTGTGTGCAATGCTTTTGTATTTTTCCCCTTCGATTCGGAGAAACAAAGATTTGTTCGGAGTAAAGGATGGCAGAAGACACTTCACTACCCAGAATCCCCAGCTATCGTTTAGGACTACACCATGTGCTCTGTTTGACGAACCCCGTGATTAAATTAAGTTCCCACAGAACTAAACTGCATTCTCAATTACGTTTGGCTAGAAACTTATTTCTTAAACGTTTCTTAACCTGTTTAGCCCTAAGCCTGTTTTTCAGGTCTCAGGCTCGAAAATGACATTCCCAGAACAAATGACCATATCTTCTAAAAGGGTTACATTAATAATCTTTTTTGTGTTGATTGACATCTCTTTCTGACCGTTAGAGCCAATAGAATCAAAAGAGTTTTGCTCCAGAGTGAAGCTGTCTCTAGCTCTGACATCTGGAAACGGAAAAGCAGGTTTATTGCTCATGATTATCAGAAATAATTCAAAGGGACACAGACACATATGGATTAACTTCAGCATCGTTTTATATCGTTTTAATGCCATTGAAGAGCACTTTTGACCAGACAAAGACACAGGTGAGCCATGTTAGCGTTTTTACCTACGCAACTACGGTTTAGTTATGCAATGAATGAAAAACCTGGGTCGCAGGTTCCTCAACAGTGCATTACAAGACATCTATCAATGTGTGTGTATTAGGGGTGTAACGGCATCCGTATTCGTTCCGTACCGTCACGGTTCGGCACATACAGTCACACGGCGAATATGACTTTTTCTACGACTGGGAAAAAGGTCCGTCACTCAGGGCAGCATTACACTATATATAATCCAGGGGGCAGCATTGCGCCTAAAAGCCAGCCGCCCGTAAATACCAAATGAAGAACAAGAACAAAACACAACAAAACGAACACAATACATGAAGAAGAAAAGTTAGTATGGTGAGTTCAGATAACACACAGGAGCTAGAACCCACCTGCTTCTTTTGAATCAGCTGTGTGGGAACATTTCGGGTTCCCTGTGGACGACAACAATGATGGGGAGCGAGTTGTGGATCGGACGAGGACGGTGTGTCGGCGTTGTTCGACAGCGGTGCGGTATGCTAGTGGTAACACGTCAAACATGCTCAATCACATCCGAGTCAGTCTCAGTCCCCAGCGAGAGCGTTTCCTCGACGGCAGGTAACCATAGTTACCGCCAACAGATCTGCCCTCGCTGCTGACAACGTAGACTAACTCGTCTTTCTGAAGAACAACTAGAAAATAGAGTAAAGCTTGAGTACCTTTATTTAGGCGTAATGGCCTCACACACTCACACGTTAATTACACATGTTAGACATTGCTCCTAAAGGTACAGATTTTATTTGTTTTATATTTATCATTGTATTTGTTTTATATTTAGACATCAGGAGATGTTCTACAGTTCTGTATTGCCTTTTATTGATTGTGATTGAAACACTTTCTTATTATTTATTTAAATATGTTCAAGACATTCTTTTTAGTTGTACAGCTTATTGAACCTTTTAGTTTGACATCAGCCATTATAAATAATATGGCCATCTGAGTGTGTGTGTGTGTTACTGCTTGTGGTTTGTTTTTAACTGTGTTTTCATACCAAAACTTGCACTGCTGTTAAACAAAAATGCATTTGGGACTTTGTTTTGCTTTTCCTTGTTGTACCGAACCCGTACCGAACCATGACCCCCATTTAATTTCATTTCATTTCAAACCTTTATTTAACCAGATTGGTCCCATTGAGATCATAGATCTCTTTTTCAAGGGAGACCTGCAGCATATAGGTTCCACATGAAACATAAAAAACCAAACCGAGGTACGGACCGAACCATGACTTCTGTGAACCGTTACACCCCTAGTGTTATTATACTATTTACATACATAAGAGTATAATTAATGTGTATAATATCAGTTAAAATAAGTGCTTCAACATAGTTAACATTGCAGGAAAGCAATATATTAGACGTTAAGTACTTTGTCAGGCTTAATATTTATCTGTAGATACCCCCAAGTTGTTTTCTTATTTAAAAGAAGACCTTAATCTGTTATTTAATGTTTAAATAAAGGTTAATTCGTCTTTCTGTTTTGCACCTCCTCATATTAATATCTTTGTACATCCTGCACTAAACTGTTTTATTGTAGAGATCACTTACAGTATGTTCTTGATTTTTTATATTCTATATTTCTATCATTGACCTTCTACTTTCCCCTATGAAAGTATGTACTCTTAATATTTGTTTTCATCAAATAACATTATTCAACAAAAATAATATTATTCAACAAAAATAATTCAATAACGTGCTTTAACCACTAGGCGGTGCACACAAGGTACACACAGCCATAATAACTTTGTATTATTAGTGTAGGACACTTATGTATGTATACAATCTGAAGATATGTAGTTGTATCCAGTTGTTTCATCCAGATATGTGGATGGTGTGTCTCCTATGGATGATATGTGGATATTGTGTCTCCAATTGATGATATGTGGATGTTGTGTCTCCTATGGATGATATGTGGATGGTGTGTCTCCTATGGATGATATGTGGATGTCGTCTCCTATGGATGATATGTGGATGTTGTGTCTCCTATGGATGATATCTGGATGTTGTGTCTTCTATGGATGATATGTGGATGTCGTCTCCTATGGATGATATCTGGATGTTGTGTCTCCTGTGGATGATATCTGGATGTTGTGTCTTCTATGGATGATATGTGGATGTCGTCTCCTATGGATGATATGTGGATGTTGTGTCTCCAATGGATGAAATGCGGATGTTGTGTCTGCTATGGATGAAATGTGGATGTTGTGTCTCCTATGGATGATATGTGGATGTTGTGTCTCCTATGGATGATATGTGGATGTTGTGTCTCCAATTGATGATATGTGGATGTCGTCTCCTATGGATGATATCTGGATGTTGTGTCTCCTATGGATGAAATGTGGATGTTTTGTCTCCAATGGATGAAATGCGGATGTTGTGTCTGCTATGGATAAAATGTGGATGTTGTGTCTCCAATTGATGATATGTGGATGTTGTGTCTCCTATGGATGATATATGGATGGTGTGTCTCCTATGGATGATATGTGGATGTCGTCTCCTATGGATGATATGTGGATGTTGTGTCTCCTATGGATGATATCTGGATGTTGTGTCTCCTGTGGATGATATCTGGAGTGTGTCTATGGATGATATGTGGATGTCGTCTCCTATGGATGATATCTGGATGTTGTGTCTCCTATGGATGAAATGTGGATGTTGTGTCTCCAATGGATGAAATGTGGATGTTGTGTCTGCTATGGATGATATGTGGATGTTGTGTCTCCTATGGATGATATCTGGATGTTGTGTCTCCTGTGGATGATATCTGGATGTTGTGTCTTCTATGGATGATATGTGGATGTCGTCTCCTATGGATGATATCTGGATGTTGTGTCTCCTATGGATGAAATGTGGATGTTGTGTCTCCAATGGATGAAATGTGGATGTTGTGTCTGCTATGGATGAAATGTGGATGTTGTGTCTGCTATGGATGATATGTGGATGTTGTGTCTCCTATGGATGATATGTGGATATTGTGTCTCCAATTGATGATATATGGATGTCGTCTCCTATGGATATGTGGATGTCGTCTCCTCTGGATGAAATGTGGATGTCGTCTCCTATGGATGAAATGTGGATGTCGTCTCCTATGGATGATATGTGGATGTCGTCTCCTATGGATATGTGGATGTCGTCTCCTCTGGATGAAATGTGGATGTCGTCTCCTATGGATGATATCTGGATATCGTCTCCTATGGATATGTGGATGTCGTCTCCTCTGGATGAAATGTGGATGTCGTCTCCTATGGATGATATGTGGATGTTGTGTCTCCTATGGATGATATGTGGATGTCGTCTCCTATGGATATGTGGATGTCGTCTCCTCTGGATGAAATGTGGATGTCGTCTCCTATGGATGATATCTGGATATCGTCTCCTATGGATATGTGGATGTCGTCTCCTCTGGATGAAATGTGGATGTCGTCTCCTATGGATGATATGTGGATGTTGTGTCTCCTATGGATGATATGTGGATGTTGTGTCTCCTATGGATGATATGTGGATGTTGTGTCTCCTATGGATGAAATGTGGATGTTGTGTCTCCTATGACTGAAATGTGGATGTTGTGTCTCCTATGGATGAAATGTGGATGTTGTGTCTCCTATGGATGATATGTGGATATTGTGTCTCCTATGGATGATATGTGGATATTGTGTCTCATATGGATGATATCTGGATGTTGTGTCTTCTATGGATGATATGTGGATGTCGTCTCCTATGGATGATATCTGGATGTTGTGTCTCCAATGGATGAAATGCGGATGTTGTGTCTGCTATGGATGAAGTGTGGATGTCGTCTCCTATGGATGATATGTGGATGTCGTCTCCTATGGATATGTGGATGTCGTCTCCTATGGATGAAATGTGGATGTCGTCTCCTATGGATATGTGGATGTCGTCTCCTATGGATGATATGTGGATGTTGTGTCTCCAATGGATGAAATGCGGATGTTGTGTCTGCTATGGATGAAGTGTGGATGTCGTCTCCTATGGATGATATGTGGATGTCGTCTCCTATGGATATGTGGATGTCGTCTCCTATGGATGAAATGTGGATGTCGTCTCCTATGGATGATATGTGGATGTCGTCTCCTATGGATGAAATGTGGATGTCGTCTCCTATGGATGAAATGTGGATGTCGTCTCCTATGGATATGTGGATGTCGTCTCCTATGGATGAAATGTGGATGTCGTCTCCTATGGATGAAATGTGGATGTTGTGTCTCCTATGGATATGTGGATGTCGTCTCCTATGGATATGTGGATGTCGTCTCCTATGGATGATATGTGGATGTCGTCTCCTATGGATATGTGGATGTCGTCTCCTATGGATGAAGTGTGGATGTCGTCTCCTTTGGATGAAATGTGGATGTGGTCTTCTATGGATGATATCTGGATGTCGTCTCCTATGGATATGTGGATGTCGTCTCCTATGGATGATATGTGGATGTCGTCTCCTATGGATATGTGGATGTCGTCTCCTATGGATGAAGTGTGGATGTCGTCTCCTATGGATGAAATGTGGATGTTGTCTCCTATGGATGAAATGTGGATGTCGTCTCCTATGGATGAAATGTGGATGTCGTCTCCTATGGATATGTGGATGTCGTCTCCTATGGATGAAATGTGGATGTTGATCCACAGGAAGGTAGGGACGGGTTAAAGCACACTTTTCTTTGGAGTTTTATTTTGAACATTGTAAACAGATCTGTGATTCATTTAGAACGCATTTTATTCTTCCTTTATCAGAAACATTTTAATACATTTTATTTCATTCTTATTTGACACATTCTGTGAGTAATTGTATTTTCTCTGATCTATATGTTTTGATACAAGAATACACAATTATTTCCTATGTTCCTAAGTCGTGGTCCTGTGTGTCGTTGTGTCGGCTGGAGGTCTTAACTTGTTTATAGAGTTTGCTAAACCAATATCCTAAACAAACCTAGAATTAGAGTTACCCTTTATTGTGCATTTTGAGTTTGGGGTACCTTAGAGACTTTAGATACTAAACTCATTATTCATATAATAGATCAACTACCACCAGGGAAGGTTCCATAACGGGTTACACTCTGGATCACTCTGCCCCTCCGTGTGAGGTCGGCCGAGACCCTAGGGGGTTTTAAATCAACACTGAAAACCCACTTCTTCTCTCTGGCCTTCTAGCCTTTTCTTATCAGGAGGGTAACGGGCTGCAGCGTGGCTTATTCAGGACGGGGAGTGGTATGACCGTACACACAGCGTACCTGCTCACCTCTCACCAATTCCAATCAAGGCTCCAGTGGGGACCTTGTTCCCTGAGGGGGCCTCTCCACCTCTGTTCCTTACTCTCTTACTTGCTACCCTTTGCCCTCAGCCTATCCGAAGGGAGTGCTTGTTCTTCCGTCCGTCTGTCTGTGTCGGTGTATTCTCTTGTTTCCATTAACCCAGCCACATCGTTGTTCTTGTTTTGTATCTATATCTACGCCGGGATCCGGAGTCGAGGCTGATCCTCTTGCTGTAGTCCTGTGTCCTGGATCCTCTATCCTGTGTCCTGGATCCTCTATCCTGAGGTCTGGATTCAGTCGTGGACTTCGGGTCGTGGCGACTTAACATTCGGTCTCTATGCTGTGAAATGTATTATCTCTTTGATTCACACACGGCATCTATTGCAGTGTGTCCCTCCTGGAGAGGATCCTCCTCTGCTGCTCTCCTGAGGTTTCTCCATGTTTCCTTCAACTGTGGGGTTTCTCTGGAAGTGTTTCCTTGTACGATGTGAGGGTCTAAGACAGAGGGTCTAAGGACAGAGGGTCTGAGGACAGAGGGTCTGAGGACAGAGGGTCTGAGGACAGAGGGTCTGAGCTGTAGTATTTGCTGTAAAGTGTCTCTCCTGTAGTATTTGTATTCTATCTACATCTCTTTAGCTCCACCACACATCCTTTATAAATCTGCTGTATAAATGAAACTAGATTTGAGTTGAACACGAACCTGTTCAGCTGGCTGTGAAACAAAGGGAGGAGCTGCAGACAGGAAGGACGTGAAGGTGGAAGCAGGAAGTCAGACTGCCAGACGCCATTTTACACTTCGACAGAGCAGGAGGACAACAGGGTGAGGGCTAACACCAGGGTCTGCTTCTAACACACGGTTTACTCTGCTGGATTTCAGAACATAACGTGTTCATATATAAGTGTGTGTGTGTGTGTGTGTGTGTGTGTGCGTGTGTGTGCGTGTGTGTGTCCAGTGTTACTGGTTCATCTCTCAGAGTGGAGAAGATGAGTGATTCCAAAGATGAGGAAGAGGACAAGTCTCCAGTCTCCAGCTGCCTGTCTCTGACGAGTGAGCGGTCTCCAGAGGACCCTCCAGAGGACCCTCCAGAGGACCCTCCAGAGGACCCTCCAGACTTCAGAGATGACCCCGGACCCTCAGACACAAAGTAAGAGCTTCCACTGTGACCTGACCTGAAGAGGATTCTGCTTTGTTTTAAGATCTGTTCTTTAATAATGTCATGTGCGCAGAGTAGCGTAAGCCAACATTATTTAAGGATATTTCAATATGCAATTGCATTATCATTGTTAGTGTTATTGAATGGGTTCAAATGGCTCAAATATAGATAGTTCTTAAAACTAAACATATCGTTCAAAACATGAATGTAAATAAAAATCACTAAAACTATAAGACCTGGTTGACTATAAAACTATTCAAATGATGTTCAAAGCCGCAAATCAACAGTTCCCTCATAATACCCAGGGACTTTTCACACGGAGAGAAAGCACACGTTGAGAGGACACTGCCTTTTCAGAAAACCACCCGTACGAACAAATGGCTTCTGCATCTCATCAAGAGGTGTCAGTCTGTGGAACAGCTACCGATGCACTGAAATATTGTACAAGTCTATCTGAAATGAAAGTATTATTTAGGAGTCAAATCATTAATGGTTCTGAACAGGACCTGTAAATCTCATTTGTTGTTATTTCTTGTAAAAAGTAATTTCTTTCTGATTGTTTTGTAAAAAAAAAGAAAAAAAGAAAAGATTAAAAGACAAACATGTCGCTATGACGATGACCTAATGTTTTATAAGAAAGATATATGTTAGAGGGGAGGACCAGAAACGTTGTTGTAAGCTTCTTCTTGCCCCTGTTGAACACGAACAGAGACTATCTGAACATTTTTATTATTATTTATTTATTTTTGTTGGTACTTTGTTATAATTATTAATCTGAGTGAAAAAAGAGAATATATATATATATATATATATTATTGTTATATTATTTTCTTTCTGACATGTTCAATGAATTGACTAAACTAACTAATGTACGACTTGTTTATGATATGTATTTTTAAGATGTTGATAACAGTGATCACCTGGTCGGCTGGTTGTGTTCAGCGTCAGCAGATATAATGAGTTTTGAGAGGTTACATGAAGTGAATGCAAAGACCCAGATCCAACACCAAGGAAGTGAAGAAGGGAAATGCATGTCACCTGCGTGTTCGTGCAGCGCGACACATTTCAACTTGAGGGTCAAGTTATATTCGTATTCGATAACGGGGGCAGGGTAAACAAATGATACTTGCTTCTTCCACCAAAAAAATTACATTTATTCGAGAAACTTTTCCACAGGTTAGTTTACAGTAATATTCACATGAATCAGTTTATATTCACGGCTCTGTAACTGCAACCTGAACCACTGAAGCTGCAGCAGGGCAACTTTTAAAGAACAGTTCTTGTTGAGAAAAACAAGCATCTGCCTCTCAGGCGTACGGGAAGAAAGGTCTGAAGACTTGAAAGCAAAATGCTTCAATCTGGTGACTTTAGGCAGAATGACTAGAGACTAGATCAACTCTAAACACCCAGATGAAGAAGATCGGTTTACATTTTAATAATCAATAAGTATGTGAGCATAACCAGTAACCCATAGCCAATAACAAATACGTATTTTATTTTACTATTTTATTTAAGCATATGTTTTTATCTCTCCAGTTTAAAACGATATGTCTGGTTTACTGTCCTATAGTTTACATTGGAATGATTTCAAACCTGTTTCATCCCAATAATTATAAAGGAGTGCCTTGGAAATATGTGTTTACACACATTGTGATCAAACCGTTTGAGACCCACCGAGATAACTCAGACTAAAGTGAACTATCTGAACCCTCAGAGTCCTTTACCTCACTGAGCTGAAGTTATCAGCCTCAGTCTGACTGCAGAGGACTCTCCTCCACATCACTGGAGAAACATCTTCCTCTTCCGTTAGAGCAGCTAGCACCAGATGCTAATAACAACAGCTCGTACCGGTGCACCCTCCCTTTCTCCCTCCCTCGCTCCCTCGCTCACTCGCACTTTGGCTGTGAGCTGCGGGTGCCAGATAAGCCAACATCCCCCATTTTCATCACTTGCAGCGCCCATCGTACAGGGCAAATGAAAATTGTAACCGGGATGAAAAGGGTGTTACATTTAGTTAATTATGAATGTTGTTACATAAAGGCCGAAAATTAGGATGAGCGCCAACGGTCAAAACATTTGTTTTCCCTCCCAGAGCCGTCAGCGCAGCGCCTCCACAGACCTGGCGCCCTAGGCAAACATCTATAACGCCAGTGCGACGGGCCGGCCCTGGTCTCGCTGTAGGAAGTGTAGGTACAACGCTACATTTCCCGCTCCGCCGCAGTCATACAGTAGGCTACGGACCACAGCATATTACTGGACCGACTGGAAAACTGGGTGGGACTTTCGGAAACAGTTCTAAATTGGTTTGAATCCTACCTAAAGGATAGAAACAACTTTGTTTCTATAGGTAAATACACATCTGAGTTGACAAATATGACATGTGGGGTTCCTCAAGGCTCCATCCTGGGGCCTCTTCTCTTTAACGTCTACATGCTACCACTGGCTCAGATAATGAAGAACAACAAAATAAGTTACCATAGCGATGCAGATGACATACATTTACGTAACCATTTCACCAGGAGACTATGCTCCAGTTCAAACACTGAGTAAGTGCATTGAACAAATCAATGACTGGATGTGTCAAAACTTTCTCCAATTAAACAAAGATAAAACTGAGGTAATGGTTTTTGGAGCCAAGGCAGAACGTATACAAGTTAGCGCTGAGCTTCAGTCTGCAATGTTCAAACCAACAGATAGAGACAGAGATCTAGGTGTAGTCATGGACTCTGACCTGAGCTTCAACAGTCACATTAAAACAGTTCCTAAATCAGCCTACTATCACCTAAAGAATATATCTAGGATTAAAAGATTAATGTCACAGCAGGATCTGGAGACACGTGTCCATGCCTTTATCTTCAGTAGACTGGACTACTGCAATGGTGTCTTCACAGGTCTCACTAAAAAATCTATGAGGAAGCTGCAGCTGATTCAGAACGCCGCTGCTCGAGTCCTCACTGACACTAAGATCTCTCAGGTCTTCAGGGACTGGTCAGCTTCCTGTCCCCAGAGTCAGATCTCTCAGGTCTTCAGGGACTGGTCAGCTTCCTGTCCCCAGAGACATATCTCTCAGGTCTTCAGGGACTGGTCAGCTTTCTGTCCCCAGAGACAGATCTCTCAGGTCTTCAGGGACTGGTCAGCTTTCTGTCCCCAGAGACAGATCTCTCAGGTCTTCAGGGACTGGTCAGCTTTCTGTCCCCAGAGACATATCTCTCAGGTCTTCAGGGACTGGTCAGCTTCCTGTCCCCAGAGACATATCTCTCAGGTCTTCAGGGACTGGTCAGCTTTCTGTCCCCAGAGACAGATCTCTCAGGTCTTCAGGGACTGGTCAGCTTCCTGTCCCCAGAGACAGATCTCTCAGGTCTTCAGGGACTGGTCAGCTTCCTGTCCCCAGAGACAGATCTCTCAGGTCTTCAGGGACTGGTCAGCTTTCTGTCCCCAGAGACAGATCTCTCAGGTCTTCAGGGACTGGTCAGCTTCCTGTCCCCAGAGACATATCTCTCAGGTCTTCAGGGACTGGTCAGCTTTCTGTCCCCAGAGACAGATCTCTCAGGTCAGACAGATCTCTCAGGTCTTCAGGGACTGGTCAGCTTCCTGTCCCCAGAGACATATCTCTCAGGTCTTCAGGGACTGGTCAGCTTTCTGTCCCCAGAGACAGATCTCTCAGGTCTTCAGGGACTGGTCAGCGTTCTGTCCCCAGAGACAGATCTCTCAGGTCTTCAGGGACTGGTCAGCTTCCTGTCCCCAGAGACAGATCTCTCAGGTCTTCAGGGACTGGTCAGCTTTCTGTCCCCAGAGACAGATCTCTCAGGTTTTCAGGGACTGGTCAGCTTTCTGTCCCCAGAGACAGATCTCTCAGGTCTTCAGGGACTGGTCAGCTTCCTGTCCCCAGAGACAGATCTCTCAGGTCTTCAGGGACTGGTCAGCTTCCTGTCCCCAGAGACATATCTCTCAGGTCTTCAGGGACTGGTCAGCTTTCTGTCCCCAGAGACATATCTCTCAGGTCTTCAGGGACTGGTCAGCTTCCTGTCCCCAGAGACAGATCTCTCAGGTCTTCAGGGACTGGTCAGCTTCCTGTCCCCAGAGACATATCTCTCAGGTCTTCAGGGACTGGTCAGCTTTCTGTCCCCAGAGACATATCTCTCAGGTCTTCAGGGACTGGTCAGCTTCCTGTCCCCAGAGACAGATCTCTCAGGTCTTCAGGGACTGGTCAGCTTCCTGTCCCCAGAGACATATCTCTCAGGTCTTCAGGGACTGGTCAGCTTTCTGTCCCCAGAGACATATCTCTCAGGTCTTCAGGGACTGGTCAGCTTCCTGTCCCCAGAGTCAGATCTCTCAGGTCTTCAGGGACTGGTCAGCTTCCTGTCCCCAGAGTCAGAACTGAACATGGAGAAGCAGCGTTCAGTTATCATGCTCCAAGCATCTGGAGCTAACTCCCAGAAACCTGCAGGTCCGCTGCGACTCTGACTACTTTCAGATCCAGCAGGAAGACTTTACTTTTTGTCGCTGCTTTTAATTGAACTATTCACATCTCAGACTCTCTGTGACTTTGATCCGTGTACTTTTCCTTTTAATGTTTATTTTATTAGCTTTTCTTTTTTAATGCTTAATGTCTTTCATTTTTTGTAAAGCACTTTGAATTGCCTTGCGTTGAAAAGTGCTCTATAAATAATCTTGCCTTGCCTTACGGAGAGCGACGAGAAACATTTCCTCAGGCATCGAAAAGCGGAACCGAAATTGACATTTCTAAATGATGCCGTTGGAATTGAAATGTTGGAACCGGTTCCGAACCGGAACCAGTTCTCGCTTCTCGGTACCCAACCCTACTGATCACTAAGATATATTATATAGAGATAGATCTTTTTAAATGTTAAACTAGAATTTCCCCCTTGTTGTAGCTTTGGTGAGAGTCAGCTCCTCTAATGTAAAGTGCTGTAAAGGATGTGTTCCTCTCCACAGAGGGAAGAGTCCTGTTCCCGTGGAGGAGCAGCTGTCCAGCTGTGCTCTGTGTCAGGACGTCCTGAAGGATCCAGTCTCTACCAGCTGTGCTCTGTGTCAGGACGTCCTGAAGGATCCAGTCTCTACCAGCTGTGGACACTGGTTCTGCAGACAGTGCATCACCTCATACCGGGAGCAGCGCCCTCCATCAGGAGACCCCTCCTGTCCCCAGTGTGGAGGAAGATCCAGACCCAGAGCTGGCCTGCAGACAGCCAGTCAGACCAGCTCTGTACGAGGTAAGAGGCCGAACACATTCAGCGTCTTTAGATCCGTCGGGGCGCTGGGTCTCTACTCTTGGATGACTTCTCATTGGCTCAGAGATGGCCATTTCTACTGGTCATAGTTCCATCGTTGAGCTCTACTAGAATAGATGTTGTTCAATGTTCCAAACTCTCATAGGTTTCTCACAGCATCTCTGATAGTCTGTGTATTCACTCTCTGTCCTACACGGCTTGTTGGAGCTCCTGCCCCCCCCCCTCCCTGTGAGCCCACTGTGCTCTGATTGGTCAATCACCGTTACAGCTGAACATCAGTGATTATGTGTTACCATGGCGTTTGTTAACAACCAGGAAATGACACCAGTGATGACAAACAGAGAATGCTGCATGGGGTCTGGGGGCCGTGTAGGGGGGACGTTGGGGGGACGTTGGGGGGCTCGCTGCTCCGCCCTTTGAGGCTCGAGGAGTGGACAATGTGAGCTGTGATTAAGAGAACATTGAGCACGCTCCTTACATTGTGAACGCCCTGTCTTCCCTGTACAAATCCATTTGGGTCAGAATGAACCATTTTGGGTCAAATTGGCTCCAATCTTTTAGCTAGTACTGTACATAACTCACAAAGCCAGGACACACAACTTCACTTTACGGGCCAAAACTGCAAATACATCTTACCTTTGCTGTTGCTGATCAAAAGTCGTGTTCAATGGCATTGAAACACATACGCACGCCGCTGAAGGTTGATCCAATCTCTCTGTGTCACGTTGAAATGATTACTGATAACCCATCATCATGTTTATGGCAATAAACGTAGTTTTCTATAGAGCGTAACATAGCTTTCGGTTTGGGCAAGCTGCGCGCGCATCGCTCTCACTCCTCAATGGTAATGTTTAGATGGATTTAGGAACCCCCCCTCGATTCTATTGGCTCTAACGGTTCAAAAGAGATCAGCAACATCGCCTGTTAATTTATTCCGGCAATTACTACTAGTTGACCTGACAGAAGCTATTGAGTCTATGCACGTTTACTGCCAGACTCGCATCCACCTGGATCAGCAAGATCTCACCTCTACTGACTCCTGAAGAACCGGTTCAATGAACTGCTGTTTCAATTCAGACGACGCGCTAAATCTGTTGAAGCGATCCCGAAGGATTCAGATAACAGTAAAGAGGTGTAGCCCTACCTAAGAGTGAGTGTGGCAGGGTGCAGTCTCACCTTTGAAGCCGGAGAGGAGAGCGCAGAAGTCTTTTAAGTTGTCCCAGTCCAAAAGGTGGGACGATTTTATTTGAAGAAAATGGTCCACGCTTTTACCTTCTCTCGTTACAATGTGACAATCACACAGATATATCATGCTGCAAACCTTTTCTGATATACAACCTTAATTCACTGTTTTACATTTCTTACATTACATTGTAACTTCAACTGGCCCACTTCAGCTGTGACATTACATTGTAACCTCAACTGGCCCACTTCAGCTGTGACATTACATTCTAACCTCAACTGGCCCACTTCAGCTGTGACATTTAAATTCTAACATCAACTGGCCCACTTCAGTTGTGACATTTAAATTGTACCGTTTAAATTCTTCCGACAGAATTCTGAGGAATATCCTCTTAAATGGTCGGTGATAAAAAACATATTAAAACTTTCATTCAACAAAACATTCAAAACCAAAGAACTTAAAGCTCTGGAGCGTTCTGCCTCTCAGCCAGTGCTTTCATGCTGCACACAGGGACAGAGGACCAAGACACACCTTCAAACCCATAGATGTGAGGGAAGGTCATGACCTCAGGTGCGCTATGGTATGTGTGGCGGCTCAGTTTCCAGTTCAGTTTGAGTCGCCAAGAGGCTAAGCTTGGCTATAGACTGTGATGCGTTTACAAAGACAAAGTCAATACTGAAGCAAGATGGTTTTACGATATTCAATAAACTAAATCTAAAGTCATGGTCCGAATCCAGATGTTGTATTTCCTTTGCTCTCTCCATTTCAGGTATGGCAGCCAACACATGTTACTTATCCATGTTGTTAGTAGAAAGCCTCCCTTTGAACACATAGCCCGTAGTTCACGGTAAAGGGCTGTTGCCTCTTCTTCTGAAGCTGTGGAAGTGAGGCAGTCGTCTACGTAAAAGTTATTCATACTTGTGTGTATGGCTTGAGGGCTGAACCGTTCTAGGTTGTCTTCAGCGCGTTTCCTAAGGGCAACATTTGCACAGCTTGGGGATGAGGTTGCTCCGAAGAGATGCACGGTCCTTCTATATTCCACCAGGCTCTGCAGTCTCCATCAGGCCGCCAGAGGAACCGTAAGAAGTCACGGTCTCCACTTGGACCTTTCACTCGGTGAAACATGGCTTCGATGTCTGCAGCGATGACAACAGGATCTTTACGGAGTCTAGACAGAACTCCCAGCAAGGTGCCAGTCAGATCCGGCCCCCGGAAGAGCCATGCATTCAGGGAAACTCCCCCAAATGCTGCTCCACAGTCAAACACTGCTTGAAGTTTGTTCTTTTGTGGATGCAAACCTCCGTGATGTGGTAGATACCATATTTTGCTGTCTCTACGTTCCCAGACGTGATCCGGGGCTTTCTCTGCGCAGCCTTTAGATATCATCTCAGACATGAAGTTGGTATAATCAGAATGAAAGGAAGGCCCCCACTGCGTCAGGCCGTTGTGTCCTTGGGCAAGACACTTCACCCAGAGTTGCTCCTGTGGGTATTGTCCACAGTACATGTATGATATCAATGTGTACTTGTAAAAGCGCCTCGATGACCTCGAGGCGTGAAGATGGACGGTGTGGCGCAGTGTGCGGTGCAATGATCAAGGGGTGAAACCCGCCGCTGCTACGTCTGTAAAGCCGGAGCTTGCTCCTGTGGGTATTGTCCACAGTTTCTGACCATTGCATGTATGAAATATGTGTGTATATGTAAAGCGCTTTGAGTCATTGAAAAAGTGCTATAATAAATGTAAATTATTATTATTTGTATGCGGTGAGATGCGCGCGCATTCAGGTAGGCCCGCCCCGGGGCCGGCTATGTCTAGAACGTCTCAGTGGATGAATGCTTGCATGATAGGATCGAGGGGAGTACCCATAGAGTCCAGTAGAGGGCGGAGCCTGTGAGAGATAAAACAGGCACACACAACAAAAGCCAAAGTCCCCAATGGACAAGTGGTCACGCTTCCCAAACTGTGTCCAGCAAAAATAGACGAGAAAGAATGAATCGTGCATACTTCTTTCAGCTTGTTGTGCGCTGCAGTCAATGAGTGTCCATCACTGAGTCCTCATGGCTACTCCAATGCATATCGAGGAGGAACAAACGGTCCAAAGGTTCCAAAGGTACAGAATATTAAGTCCTTTATCCGAAGCGTCCAAGCGATCCGTAAACCTATGGAAGCCGGCCGGCCGGTCCGTCCAGTTCGGTCTCTGATGGCTAAGGTTTTGATATTTAATATTAATATTCCTTCCGTCATATATTTATGTATTTATAACCCATTGGTCGATTTTGATGATTGACATATCTTTTGAACCGTTAGAGCCAATAGAATCGAAGAGGAATTTTCACATACCAATTTTACCATTGAGCAGTGGGGGCTCTGCGCACGCCGTTTGCCCAAAGCGAAACCTATCTTACGCTCTGAAATCTGAAAACTGAAAACTAGGTTTATTGCTGATGGATTATCAGAAATCATTTCAAAGTGACACAGACACATTGTATTAACCTATGGATTAACCTTCAGCAGCATTTTTATCGTTTTAATGCCATTGAAGACCACTTTTGACCAGACTACGACAAAGGTAAGACATATGGCTTTATTGTGTTTGCTACCTAATGCCACGTGTTGTGATGTCTGTTTTTGTTTCTAATGTCGCGAGTTCTGATCATGGAGTGATGATACAGATACCTGTCGAATCAATGGGTTGGATTTGCATTTACGATAAGTAATAATGGATTTATACCGTGAGTTCTGTGCTAACGGCGTTAGCATTTTTTCGCTCCAGGCTAATTCAGATGCTCAGCGTTAGTCTTGTGTTTTGGTTTGCTAAATTTTTTTATATTATCAGTGAGCTGAGTTTCTTCCTGTTACATGGATATGAAACATTCATAGTTTATTAAATATTAAGAAGCCCTCAGACGCTGTTTCCTGCAGATGATGCGTTTTTCCGGGGGGATGGGGGGTTTAACAGGTTAAAAGCAGTTTCTGAGTCTCTCATGTTTCCTTCTCGTCCAGCAGAACGTGGTCTGCAGGAGGTTCTAGATGAACATCGGCTCAGTCTGAGGAGGAGATGTGAACGTGTGACTGAAGGAACTGATCAAAGGGAAACCCTCCTCAACAGGATCTTCACTGAGCTCTACATCACACAAGGCCAGAGTGAAGAGGTTAATACCCAGCATGAGGTGAGGCAGCTGGAGGCCGCTTCCAAGAAGAAGCCCCTCCATGACACTCCAATCAAGTGCCAGGACATCTTTAGAGCCTTACCGGACCAGCAGACTCCCATCAGAGCGGTCCTGACCAACGGAGTCGCTGGAGTTGGAAAGACCTTCTCGGTGCAGAAGTTCACTCTGGACTGGGCCGAGGGTTTGGGAAACCAAGATGTCAGTCTGGTGATCCCGCTCTCCTTCAGGGAGCTGAACCTGATCAAAGCTGAGCAGTACAGTCTTCTCAGGCTGCTCCATGTCTTCCATCCGACCTTACAGACGGTCACAGCAGAGCAGCTGGCTGTCTGCAAAGTGCTGCTCATCTTTGACGGCCTGGATGAAAGCAGACTTTCTCTGGACTTCAGAAACAATGAGGTTGTGTCTGATGTCTCACAGCAGTCCTCAGTGAACGTGCTGCTGACTAACCTCATCAGGGGGAGGCTGCTTCCCTCGGCTCTCGTCTGGATAACTTCCAGACCTGCAGCGGCCAATCAGATCCCTCCTGAGTGTGTGGACAGGGTGACAGAAGTACGAGGCTTCACTGACGCCCAGAAGGAGGAGTACTTCAGGAGGAGATCGAGTGATGAAGACCTGTCCAGCAGAATCATCTCTCACATCAAGAGCTCCAGGAGCCTCCACATCATGTGTCTGATCCCAGTCTTCTGCTGGATCACTGCTGCAGTTCTGGACCACATGCTGACTACAGACCAGAGAGGAGAGCGGCCCCAGACCCTCACTGACATGTACTCACACTTCCTGCTGGTCCAGACCAAGAGGAAGAAGCAGAAGTATAAAGAGGGACATGAGACGAGTCCACAGCAGCTGACGGAGGCTGACAGGAAGCTTCTTCTGAAGCTGGGGAGGCTGGCGTTTGAACATCTGGAGAAAGGAGACTTCATGTTCTACCAAGAAGACCTGCAGCGCTGTGGCCTTGGTGCCACCGAGGCCTTGGTGCACTCAGGAGTTTGCACAGAGATCTTCAAAAGAGAGAGTGTGATCTTCCAGAAAACAGTCTACTGCTTTGTTCATCTGAGCGTTCAGGAGTTCCTGGCTGCAGTCTACATGTTCCACTGTTACACCAACAGAGACACAGCGGTACTGAAGGACTTCCTGAAGAGAGACTGGCCCTATAAGAACAGTAAAAACGGTGATCAGGAGTACCCATCCCTGGATGTCTTCCTAAAAGGAGCCATGGAGAAATCCCTCCAAAGTGAAAATGGCCACCTGGACCTGTTTGTCCGCTTTCTCCACGGCCTCTCTCTGGAGTCCAACCAGAGACTGTTAGGAGGCCTTCTGGGTCGCACAGACAAGCGTCCAAAAATAATCAAGACACTCGTCAGAGGCCTGCTGGGTCGCACACACAACCGTCCAGAAATCCGTCCAGAAACCATCCAGAGAGCCATCAGCAACCTGAAGGAGATGAGAAGTTCTAAAATCTCTCCTGAAAGGATGATCAACGTCTTCCACTGCCTGACAGAGATGAAGGACCTCTCGGTACATCAGGAGATCACAGAGTTCCTGAAGTCAGGGAACAGATCAGAGAAGGAACTCTCTGAGATCCACTGCTCTGCTCTGGCCTACATGCTGCAGATGTCAGAGGAGGTTCTGGATGAGTTGGACCTGAAGAAGTACAAAACAACAGATGAGGGACGACGGAGACTGATTCCAGCTGTGAGGAACTGCAGGAAGGCCAAGTAAGTCCAGATGTGGTTCACTTTATAAACTAATGTGGATCAGAAGTTTCATTATTCAAATACATACAACATTTCTGCTGTTTAAATACTGAGAGCAAAAGAAACCAACACTTCCATGTATTTATAATAATGGTTAAATTGAACCGTTTCTCTCTTCAAATTGACTTGGACTTTAATGTCATTTCAACGAGACACACGAGAGTGTACTATTAAAACGAAATTGCGTTGTACTGGCTTACAGGAACAGGACAATATAACAACTTAATACAATTGTGCATATCATTAAACACTTTTAAATGACATGGTGCTAATAAAATTAAAGATAAAGTGTGCGTTTAAAATATAAAGACTTACTATACATATACATAAAATAGACATACTATATAACACATATGTGCTCTTTACTGGTCTACTTGCTGATCAGCAGTCTGGTGGCATGGGGGGAAAAGCTATTGCAGAATCTGCTGTTCTGCTCTTAATGCTGCGGAGCCTCTTGCCGGAGGGCAGCAGGGAGAACAGAGCCTGGTGAGGACGAGTGGGGTCAGGCAGCGTTTCTGAGTCTCTGATGGGAGGGAGAGAAACTCCGATGATCTTCTCTGCTGTCCTGACCACTCTCTGCAGAGACTTCCAGTCTTTGGCGTTGCAGTCTCTCGACCAGATGGAGATGGTCAGCGCGCTCTCTATGGTTCCTCTGTAGAACGTGGTGAGGATGGGAGGGGGGAGCTGCGCAGGAAGTGTAGGCGCTGCCGTGCCTTCTTAAATAGTGATGTAGTGTGAGTGGACCAGGTCAGACGGCTCGTGATATGCACCCCAGGAACTTGGTGCTGGCTGCAGTCTTCACTGCTGTGCCGTTGATGTGGAGTGGTGGGTGACGGTGCTTTTTGTTCCTGAAGTCGACAATGATCTCTTTTGTTATATCGACATTCAGGATCAGGTTGTTGGTGTTACAGCAGTCTGTCAGATGCTTCACCTCCTCCCTGTAGGCCTGTTCCTTGTTGTCCCTGATGAGTCCCTCCACTGTCGTATCGTCCGCGTACTTTATGATGTGGTTGGTACTGAACCTGGAGCAGCAGTCGTGGGTCACCAGAGTGAAAGGCAGTGGTCCCAGAACGCAGCCCTGCGGGGAGCCGGTGTTTAAGGTGATGGTGCTGGAGGTGTTGTTACCGACCCGAACATACTGGGGTCTCTCTATTAGGAAACCCAGCAGCCAGTTACACAGGGGTATCGCACTGGAACCAGACACCGCAAAGACTTCAGCCGATGGCCAAGTAGCACGTACGAACTGCGCATGCGTGAGTGGCAATAACTCTCCTTACCAGCAGGCGGCGGTAGTGTGTATTCCTCATTCAAAACAGGCAACAACCGGAAGACAGAGAAGAAGAACAGACTACGTGATATAAACAAACAACAAATAGCTGTGCGTTAGCTTCACGTTAGCACGTGTTCTTAGCAGGTGCTTGTTGAGGTTTGATTATGACTGATTTTAGTAAGTAACGAAGTAACGCGTGTCGGGGCGATGTTAGTAACTGTAGTGTGATTACTGAATTATAAAAGTAGCGCGTTACACTACTCCGTTACCGACACAAGTAATATTATTACACCCAACTCTGCTTATAACTACCTACATCTCTAATATTGTTAAGTGATTTATTTGATTTCTGTTTCTTTGGTAAAAGTCACTGACAACACATTACACTCTATTATAATACATTATTTTATATAATATTACGTGGAATAACAGAAAATGTCTATCAGAACATGTCAAATATGTTTTAATCTAATGCTTGAGTTTAATATAATGTTTCCTCTTTTTTAACACCTGTTGTAATATATGTGTTATTATAGACTTTCTGGCTGCGGACTCTCAGAGACTGAATGTGAAGTCGTGGCCTCAGCTCTGAAGTCTGACCCCTCCCATCTGAGAGATCTGGACCTGAGTCACAACGATCTGAAGGACTCACGAGTGGAGCTGCTGAGCTCTGGACTGAGGAGTCCAAACTGCAGACTGGAGTCTCTCAGGTCAGTTCAATGACTGCAGTTCATACAGATCTGGTTTTATGTATCACTTTCTGAATTTTCCTATGAACAAATACATTTTAATTATTTTTCACACTTTTGCTAATGACTGCATATTGATCAGAGTAACAGAGAGAAGGTGAATGTGTGAGGGAGAGAGTTTGAGCTTCCACAGACTCACTCTGTGCTCCAGGAGTCAGTGGAGATGCTGTCAGTACTGAGGAGCTGTGAGGGAGAGGAAGGAGTTGTTAAACATCTGAGAAAAGTTAAAGTTCCAGATTATCAACTCCATCTCTGACATTAAAACCCTGTTTGACTCCGATCAGATTATTTAACCTGGAGTTATTTCAAACAGGAACTTTGTTTTCCAAAGTTGCATCATGTTTTCTTTATTCAGACTGAGAGGCTGCAGGTTGTCAGAGATCAGCTGTTCTGATCTGATCTCAGCTGTGAAGTCCAACCCCTCCCATCTGAGAGAGCTGGATCTGAGTCTCAACGCTCTGCACGATTCAGGAGTGGAGCTGCTGAGAGATCTTCTGGAGGGTCCAGACTGCAGACTGGAGGCTCTCAGGTCAGTTCACCATCTTTAACTTCTGTGCTGAGATCAATATGTATTTATTAGGGCTGTCAGTCGATTACAACTTTGAATACTCTTATCAACATATGAGTGGACATACAGTGGGGCAAAAAAGTATTTAGTCAGCCACCAATTGTGCAAGTTCTCCCACTTAAAAAGATGAGAGGCCTGTAATTGTATTCCTCAGTACACTTCAACTATGAGAGACAGAGGGGGGGGGGAGAATCCAGGAAATCACATTGTAGGATTTGTAATGAATGAATTGGTAAAGTAAGTATTTGGTCACCTCCAAACAAACAAGATGTCTGGCTCTCACAGACCTGTAACTTCTTCTCTAAGAGCCTCCTCTGTCCTCCACTCAGAGCCTCCTCTGTCCTCATCTCAGAGCCTCCTCTGTCCTCCTCTCAGAGCCTCCTCTGTCCTCCACTCGTTACCTGTATTAATGGCACCCGTTTGAACTTGTTATCAGTATAAAAGACACCTGTCCACAACCTCAAACAGTCACACTCCAAACTCCACTATGGCCAGAGAGCTGTCAAAGGACACCAGAAACACAATGGTAGACCTGCACCAGGCTGGGAAGACTGCATCTGCAATAGGTAAGCAGCTTGGTGTGAAGAAATCAACTGTGGGAGCAATTATTAGAAAATGGAAGACATACAAGACCACTGATAATCTCCCTCGATCTGGGGCTCCACGCAAGACCTCACCCCGTGGGGTCAACGTGATCACAAGAACGGTGAGCAAAGATCCAGAACCACACGGGGGACCGAGTCACAAAGGCTACCATCAGTAACACACTACGCCGCCAGGGACTCAAATCCTGCAGCGCCAGACGTGTCCCTCTGCTGAAGCCAGGACATGTCCAGGCCCGTCTGAAGTTTGCTAGAGAGCATTTAGATGATCCAGAAGAGGATTGGGAGAATGTAATGTGGTCAGATGAAATCAAAATAGAACTGTTTGGTAAAAACTCAACTAGACGTGTTTGGAGGAGAAAGAATTCTGAGTTGCATCCAAAGAACACCTGCTGTGAGACATGGGGGTGGGACCATCATGCTTTGGGGCTGTGTTTCTGCAAAGGGACCAGGACGACTGATCCGTGTAGAGGAAAGAATGAATGGGGCCATGTATCGTGAGATTTTGAGTGACAACCTCCTTCCATCAGCAAGGGCATTGAAGATGAAACGTGGCTGGGTCTTTCAGCATGACAATGATCCCAAACACACCGCCCGGGCAACGAAGGAGTGGCTTCGTAAGAAGCATTTCAAGGTCCTGGAGTGGCCTAGCCAGTCTCCAGATCTCAACCCCATAGAAAATCTTTGGAGGGAGTTGAAAGTCTGTGTTGCCCAGCGATAGCCCCAAAACATCACTGCTCTAGAGGAGATCTGCATGGAGGGACGGGCCAACGTACCAGCAACAGTGAACACCTTGTGAAGACTTACAGAAAAACGTTTGACCTCTGTCATTGCCAACACAGGGTATATAACAAAGTATTGAGATGAACTTTTGTTATTGACCAAATACTTCTATTCCACCATCATTTGCAAATTAATTATTTAAAAATCAGACAATGTGATTTTCTGGATTTTTTTCCCCTCATTTTGTCTCTCATCGTTGAAGTGTACCTAGGATGACAATTACAGCACTTCAGCACAGACCTCACTACAGACAGCGCCTCGTGGCTACAGGCTGACATTTCTCACTGAAATATTAGTATACATGCCTCGATGATGTTATTCTTTATAAAGCCAGCGTTATTGAGCGAGGGCTTTAGTTCTTCATTTTCTTCTGAGAGTCCCTTCCCTCTCCCCAAAGATCTATGATCATTTAGTAAGACTAAGAGCAGAAACTAAAGAGCCTGCAGTCTCCTCTCTGTTTACTGGTTTAACAAATAAAACTATTGACCGTAAAAAAAAACACGGACGATCAGCTCGATTACACTTTTTCTGTCTTACAGTTTTTAACCTGTTTGGAGTTTCCACTTTCTAAACTTCTTAAGCTCCGATCAGTTCATTAAACCTGGAGTTATTTCAAACAGGAATATTGTTTTCTAAACTTACATCATGATTGCTTTATTCAGTCTCTTGGGCTGCAGTTTGTCAGAGATCAGCTGTTCTGCTCTGGTGTCAGCGCTGAAGTCCAACCCCTCCCATCTGAGACATCTGGACCTGAGTGAGAACGCTCTGCAGGATTCAGGAGTGAAGCTGCTGATAGATCTTCTGGAGAGTCCAGACTGCAGACTGGAGACTCTCAGGTCAGTTCTCTGACTCTCTGTTCCTGCGGGAGATCTCATGTTTCATTAGTTATTCAACCTGATTCTTCATCATACATATATCAAATCCATACGTTTGTAAATGTTGTCGTAACAGTTGATTGTTTCCTAAAGAATCTATTATCCTTCACTTTGTTAAAGTAAATGTATGTTTTCTTTAGTAAATGGTCTGAATAAAGAAGGTCCTCTGAACTAATATTAGAAATGTTGATGTTCCATCACTTTAGACGTGTTTTCACAGATAATAAACAGAAGGCTGATATAATGATGATCCACAATAACAGAATGAAAGTCTCTGTAATTCAGGGATAAGATCATTGATTAGGACGCAGTGATGTTGAGCTACACATTTCAGACCTGAACATCTGACTGGATTATAAACTGATTTTTCTCCTCATCATGATTTCTTTATTCAGACTGAGGAGCTGCAAGTTGTCAGAGATCAGCTGTTCTGGTCTGGTCTCAGCACTGAAGTCCAACCCCTCCCATCTGAGAGATCTGGACCTGAGTCAAAATGATCTGAAGGATTCGGGAGTGGAGCTGCTGAGAGATCTTCTGGAGAGTCCAGATTGCAGACTGGAGGCTCTCAGGTCAGTTCACTGACTCTCTGTTACTGCTGGAGATCTCATGTTTCATTAGTTATTCAACCTGATTCTTCATCATACATATATCACATCCATACGTTTGTAAATGTTGTCGTAACAGTTGATTGTTTCCTAAATAAACTATTATTCTTTCACTGTTGGTTGTTATGATCGCGGAAATGGTAGGACCCAAAAGCAGACTACAAAAAAGGTAAAAAGTCTATAAACAAAAGGCGAGCTTTATTCCAAAAGCTGATGGCAAATGACATAACATAAAACACAAAGTAGCAGAAGGAAGATATATTGCAAAAACTGACCGTGACTGACATGGAGGGAGACAGGAAAACAAACAATGAACCGACAGGGGAACACAGGGAAGACAAAATACAGAGAGGGGTAATCACGGGTCGACAGCCCAGAGGCAAGGCAGAAGAACAGAAGGTTGTCTCGGGCGGACCGGGGACAAGGCAGAGTTCATAGAGGGGGTCTCGGGCGGAAGGCCCGCGGGCAAGTCAGAGTTCATGGTGGGAATCTCGGGCGGACGGCCCGGGGGCAATGCAGGGTTCAAAAAGGGGCGAA
Source organism: Champsocephalus esox (assembly GCA_036324585.1). Classification (NCBI taxonomy): domain Eukaryota; kingdom Metazoa; phylum Chordata; class Actinopteri; order Perciformes; family Channichthyidae; genus Champsocephalus; species Champsocephalus esox. The sequence continues at coordinate 601,685 of CM070490.1, forward strand.
CTCAGGCGGCCGGGCATGAGGGCGAAGGCAGCGGCTGGAAGAGTCAGGGGGCCGGGCTCGAGGGCGAAAGCCACTGGGGAACTCAGGAGGCCGGGCACAAGGTCGGGCAAAAAGGCGGCGACGGGACAGCTCCGGAGGATGGGCATGAAGGCGGTGACGGGACAGCTCCGGAGGACAATGTATGCAACAATGGGACCCCTCCAGTGTGGACCCCTGGCGGGACACGCGTAGACGGGACCCTGGACGGAACATGGGCTGGTGTCAGTGGAACCCCCGACTCAGAAAGGGCTGGTGTCGACGGGACCCCAAACAGGACAGGACAAGGTGTTGGCGGAAAATGCGGCAGAGCAGGTGTTGGCGGGGCCCCCAACAGGACAGGATCTGGTGTTGGCAGGAAATCTGGCAGAGCAGGTGTCAGCTGGATCCCCAATAGAACAGGACGTGGAGTTGGCAGGACCCCCGACAAAACAGGTGTCGGCTGGACCCCCAATGGCACAGGACATGGAGTTGGTAGGACCCTCAGCAGAACCCCCAACGAAACAGGACAAGGAGTTGGCAGGACCCCCGGCAAGACAGGTGACGGCGGGACCCCCAACGGAACAGGACATGGGGTTGGCAGGACCCCCGGCAGAACAGTAGTCGGCGGGACCCCCAACAGGAAAGGACACGGAGTTGGCAGGACGCACGGCGGAACCCCCAACGGACCAGGACATTGGGTTAGCAGAATCCCCGGCAGAACAGTAGTCGGCGGGACCCCAACGGGACAGGACATAGAGTTGGCAGGACCCCTGGCGAGACAGGTATTGGCGGGACCCCCAACAGGACAGGACTTGGGGTTGGGACTTGAGAAGGGACTAGAGAAGGGAAATGAGAAGGGATTTGAGAAGGGACTTGGAAAGGAACTTGGAAAGGGACTTGAGAAAGGACTTGGAAAGGGACTCGGGAGGGGACTTGAGAAGGGACTCGAGAAGGGACTCGAGAAGGGACTTGAGAAGGGACTTGAGAAGGGACTCGAGAAGGGACTTGAGAGGGGACTTGAGAAAGAACTTGAGAGGGGACTCGAGAAGGGACTTGAGAGAGGACTTGAGAGGGGACTCGAGAAGGGACTTGCGAGAGGACTTGAGAGGGGACTTGAGAAGGAACTTGATAGGGGACTTGAAAAGGGACTTGAGTCGGTCGGTACGCCAACAGGACACGGGGGGTTGTTGTCGGCCGGAGAGCCAGTACTGGAGCCGAAACTGTGGCTGCTGAGGCCGGTACTTGAGAGCCAGAACCATGGCTGCTGGGGCCGGTACTGGAGCTGGGACCATGGCTGCTGGGACCGGAACAGAAGCCTGGACCATGGCTGTGTGGGCCGGTTCTGGAGCCGGAACCATGGCTGTGTGGGCCGGTTCTGGAGCAGGGACCATGGCTGGTGGGCACGGAACCGGAACGCGGAACCAAGGCTGTGTGGGATGGCACTGGCCCACGGAACCATGGCTGTGTGGGCCGGCACTGGAGCACGGAACCATGGCTGTGTGGGCTTGGTACTGGAGCACGAGCTGGCTTCCTGACCTTGCGTCTTGTAGAGGTTTTTTGGAGGCTCCATGGACCTCCAAACGCCAGATGGAATCCCAAGAAAGGGTCAGAAAATGGAGACTGGCACTCAGGGCTACGTGAATAAACTCTGAGCCATTCAGGCAACGAGCTCCTCAACCAAGGCATGTTGGCCACCTCCATTTGTGCCTTTTTGAGGATAGCCTCTTTGTCCCTTCTAGACGAGGTTCCACTCCACTCGGTATGATAGCACTGAAGGCAGACATCCAGATCGAACAGATCCAAGTCAAAATTATAAAAATCCGCTGGGTCCATAGTTGGACGGTTCATTCTGTTATGATCGCAGAAAAGGTAGGACCCAAAAGCAGACTACAAAAGGTCTACAAACAAAAGGCGAGCTTTATTCCAAAAGCTGATGGCAAATGACATAACATAAAACACAAAGTAGCACAAGGAAGATATATTACCAAAACTGGCCGTGACTGACATGGAGGGAGACAGGAAAAACAAACAATGAACCGACAGGGGAACTCAGGGAAGACAAAATACAGAGAGGGGTAATCACGGGACGAGAAACATCTGGGCAAGGGAGGCAGAAACACAAGGGCAACAGGTGAACACAATGAGACAATCAGACACAGGAGGAAAACAAGAGACAGGGAGAACAGAACAGCAAAACTGAAATGAAAAATTGGCACTTGTAAATGTCTATAACTATGTATCCTGTAAATATAATGTATAATGTCCTTTATTGTTTTATGTTTCATGTGGAACCTATATGCTGCAGGTCTCCCTTGAAAAAGAGATCTATGATCTCAATGGGACCAATCTGGTTAAATAAAGGTTTGAAAATGAAATGAAATGAAAACAAAACCCATTACCAGACAGACGACACTGAAACCGTGACATAACACTAAGATTGAATACATGTATGTTTTCTTTAGTAAATGGTCTGAATAAAGAAGGTCCTCTGAACTAATATTAGTTTTACGTAAACTTTACTTTCTGCCATATAAATGTTTATGTTCCCATCATTTGTCTTTATTCAGACTGAGGAGCTGCAGGTTGTCAGAGATCAGCTGTTCTGATCTGATCTCAGCTCTGAAGTCCAACCCCTCCCATCTGAGAGATCTGGACCTGAGTGACAACAATCTGCAGGACTCAGGAGTGGAGCTGCTGAGAGATCTTCTGGAGAGTCCAGACTGCAGACTGGAGGCTCTCAGGTCAGTTCTCCATCTTCAACTTCCTTTCTGAGGTGAAGAGAGTTGTGTTGACTCTGAGCTGCAGACATCAGGCTGATATCACTCTGATCCTCACTGAGCATCTTAATGCTAAAGTCTACTTTCTTCTTCTGTGGTTTAGTTCACTGTCTGTGGCAGAGCCATGTTGAACTTTAAATATAAATATCACTTCCTTCGTTGCACAATTCCCTCTAAAATGTAGAGTCTAAACCTTTAAACACCTGAATCGCATCTTATTTTCTCCATAAGGATTTTAACAAGTGATTTGAAATACAATAATTAAATATGTTTATTAAAACCATAAAACACTCACAAGTATTTTCAGTTGTTGCTGTTTCCAACATGTTTCTGAAGCTACATGATGCTTTACTGACTGAATAGTTTACACCAGGGGCCGGCAACCCCTGGGACGCGTGCCACCATTGGCCCGCGGCACCGTGACCAGTGGCACACTAGGAACAAGTGGAATAAGTGTGCAACATTTTTAAATTGTATTTTCGGATCCTGAACGAGACCACCGCCAGAGCGCGTCTCCCCGTTCCCTGCAGAAGGAAGCCATGCACGCAGCGCAGCCCCGCTCTCTTTAACTCCAGGTGAATTTCTGCCGCTTTCCTCCGTGGTGCTGATCGGTTCACCACGGAGGAAAGCACTTCACAAAGAGAGCGAGAGAGCGAGAGAGCGAGAGAGCGAGAGAGAGAGAGAGGGGGAGAGAGAGAGAGCAAGAGAGAGAGGGAGAGGGAGTGGGAGAGAGAGGGGGGGAGAGAGAGAGAGAGAGCAAGAGAGAGAGGGAGAGGGAGAGAGAGAGGGGGAGAGAGAGAGCGCTTCCGCTCATTTCTCCCTTGTTATTATCCACAGTTAATGTACACTTGAATAATGTACTTCATCTGAATGTAATAATGATGGTGTTGTTGTTGTTGTTATTGTTGTTGTTGGTTGTTGTTTGTGGAAGCTCCAGTGAATGAGCATTAACTGAGTTTTAAACATCACTTTAAATGGAAGATCCCCATAGGCCCCGCCCACTCGATCGGAGCATCCCTGACAGGTCCACACACTTCTTCCCCGCAGCGAGGCTCCCCCGCCCTCCTATTGACAGTTCACGAGCATCGAGCTCTTCAACCCCCCGGGTTGATAATTCACGATCGTCGGACTCGGCACGCTGATAACATGAATGGCATGCTGCGATTCGATGACTCCACTGTTCCTAAAATAGATATTCTTGAGGTTATTTTCACGTGTAAAAGTCATTCTGACTTATGATCGTTGTAAACGTTGTGAACTTGAGTTGAATCAGTTTCTGAGGATTTGTGTTTGTGTAGATGGAGCAGAGCTTCAGATGTGAAGTAGAAGCACGTTGTGTTTCGTATTAATGAGAAGTCTGTGTACCTTCACTTGAATGCACTCTCCTTCCAAAACCATTCAATAGAAAAGTGACTGAAGGGTATTTTTTTATTTGACTAAAAGCTCAAATGATCATCGTAGCGAGGGGCCTAACTCTCAGAAGTCCCTCTGAAGCGTCACTGAAGCCACGTCTGCTTCAGCTGATCAGCTGTCAGCTTTAACAGCTCTACCCCCTTTGGACAGTTTGCTCACATGTGCACTCTGCTCATACTAATACAATGCTCTCAGTTATCATGAAGCAGCAGCAGGGTGCTACCTGTTTAACACACACCTGCTGCCCATCAACCACCTGCATCTCATCTGTGTTCTGCGTCCTGCTTCGAGGCACGGGATGCATCTAACCTGGCAGAAAGAGTTCATCTTAGCCTACCTATTCATTACCTGCATCTGTACTCAGGTACGAATGCACGATTATGACCGTGAATGTATGATTTATTAACCCAGAATAAGAGTGTTTTTCTTGAGATGACTTTATTAGGGTCTGAGAGCAGATGTCGGCGAAGACCCTATTGACCCTGCCAAACACACACAAAAAGAGTCCAAAATCATGACGGCAGATAGCTCGTTACATTACTGATATCGATAGGATTATAATTATTATTATTATTTTAATGTGCATATCAAAAGTGCGGAGAAGAACCAAAAAGCCTTTGGAGGTGTATACAAAGACGTACAGGAAGTCAGCCATTTTGAATTTGCCGTTGGAAAAATGTTCAACTGGAGTTTCCACTTTCTGAACTCCTTCAGCTCCGAGCTGATGATTAAACCTGGAGTTATTTTATACAGGAACATTGTTTTCTAAACTTACATCATGATTTCTTTATTCAGACTGAAGAGCTGCAGGTTGTCAGAGATCAGCTGTTCTGGTCTGGTGTCAGCGCTGAAGTCCAACCCCTCCCATCTGAGAGAGCTGGACTTGAGTGAGAACGCTCTGCAGGATTCAGGAGGGGAGCTGCTGAGAGATCTTCTGGAGAGTCCAGACTGCAGACTGGAGGCTCTCAGGTCAGTTCACTGACTCTCTGTTCCTGCGGGAGATCTCATGTTTCATTAGTTATTCAACCTGATTCTTCATCATACATATATCACATCCATACGTTTGTAAATGTTGTCGTAACAGTTGATTGTTTCCTAAAGAAACCATTATTCTTCCACTGTTGGTTGTTAAAGTTAATGTATGCTTTCTTTAGTAAATGGTCTGAGTAAAGAAGGTCCTCTGAACTAATACTAGTTTACATAAAGTTTTCTTTCTGACATAGAAATGTTGATGTTCCATCATTTCGACGTGTTTTCACAGATAATAAACAGAAGGCTGATACAATGATGATCCACAAAAACAGAATGAAAGTCTCTGTAATTCAGGGAAAAGATCATTGATTAGGACGCTGTTACAAAAAGGTTCGATGAAAAAACCAGGAATAAATAAGATGGCTAGAGTCAACAAAAATGTATCCTTAGGTGCTTTTATTGACACCAACGTGCTGAAAAAACACAAAGTAACAAGGATTGTACAGGAATAAATCAAAAACCTCCTATATACATACATACATACAGGTAGAGGACATATAACTGGTACTAGTGATGACAGTTTGACACTGAAGCTTCGAATGGAGCTTCAACCCTGGACTTCCTATTTCATAGAAACAGTGCTTCGAAGCTTGCTTCAAATCACGTGACATGTGACGTCCGAAGCAGCAACTGCTTCATTTCCTGAATGAATCACGTGACTGGTTCACGGTCCATTCACGCGATTCAATGCACTGCCTCGTCTCGATTCTGACAGGTTGAAACAGTTTCGAATTTGAGCGCTTCAACACTTTATAACCGCTCTAAACAATGCGCAATGTGTGGGTTGTTGCTGTTGAGTTGTTGTTGGCATTGCATTTGAATTGTAGTATCATTATAGAGCAAGCCAGGAAGAAAGATAGGTCGTTCTGACTCGGGAAACACTTCGAAATGTGGAGAAGTTGTGAACAAAAAGACAGTTATCACTAATATAAAAACCGTCCAATATTTTAAGGAATAGATAGCCCAGTGGGTAGAGCCGGCGGCCCGAATGTGGCGATGTCCTCCGCGCAGCTGGTTCAAAGCCCGGAATAGATGTACTTTTAATCTTTGCTTTTCAACTTTAATACTTTAATAACTGTTAAAAGGCCGTCTCCTCCCAAAAAAAATGTCCAGCACTCTCTAGTCTCTTCTCAATAACCCAATACACACAATTATCAATCTTTAATTGCAAATAGAACATGATATTCAGTCTTAGTGTGTGTGAGTGTGGTGTGTGTGTGTGGAATATTTTTCAAGGCAAAGATATGTTAAACCCACTGCAGCCTTGCACTTCGCCAGGAGAGGTCGCTGTAACTGAAGCTTCGAGAAATGAACCTATTTCCGACACAATTGTCCAAGTGGTTCGACGCTTGGTTCGACGCTTGGTTCGACGCTTGGTTCGACGCTTGGTTCGACGCTTGGTTCGACGCTTGGTTCGACGCTTGGTTCGACGCTTGGTTCGACGCTTGGTTCAAATCATCATCATCATCATCATCATCATCATCATCATCATCATCATCATCATCATCATCATTTTGCCATCACTAACTGGTACCTCTCTGCTCTACAGCCACAGTCAGACTCCCCAAAACACTTGTGGCCAGGGTTGTATATATGTTAAGCCCCTCCCCATAGGACAATCCACTATTTATACCCCTAACCAATGTCATTCTAATCTACAAACACATTCACAATGCAAGACAAATTACCCAAACACAACAAATCAAAATAGGTCAACATATTATCTCTTTGACCACATAATCCCCAAACAATAACATTTTTACACTCGCAAGAAAAGTGCCAACCCACGCCCATGCACTACATGGTATGCTCCAATTGAGCACAGGTGTTCCCACTGATTGAGCCTCTACTTAAGGCTGCTTCTGTCTGTTGCTCTGTTTGGTCTTCACAGCCTTGAAGGAGAGGGTAAGCAGGCTACTTGCAAAAAGACTTCCAATAAATCTGTTTTGAACAAACAATGTCTTGGGTTTTGTTTTATAAATGTCCAGGTAAGTTATTAATGTGTTTCCCTCAGTGTGCCTTTTACCATGCCGCTATGCCCACTGTGATGAAGGCTTCTTCTTCACAGACGCAGTGATGTTGAGCTACACATTTCAGACCTGATCATCTGACTGGAATATAAACTGATTTTTCTCCTCATCATGTTTTCTTTATTCAGATTGAGGCGCTGCAGGTTGTCAGAGATCAGTTGTTCTGGTCTGGTCTTAGCTCTGAAGTCCAACCCCTCCCGTCTGAGAGATCTGGACCTGAGTCACAACAAGCTGAAGGATTCAGGAGTGAAGCTGCTGAGAGATCTTCTGGACAGTCCAGACTGCAGACTGGAGACTCTCAGGTCAGTACAGGGAGGTGTTTCTCTCACTGGGGAAACAGATCAGTGATGTTACCCACTGACTGCATGCTCTTTCATTCTTCCATAAACTATAGAAGGCCAGCTGAAAATGCAAAGCTACACTTTAAAAATCAACTCTCGAACAGACATAATGGATTTTACAGAAGAAAATGTAGTCTGTTTTTTTATGGGATGTTTTTAGTTTCCAATGACTGGTTACTTCCTGTGATGCAGCTGAGAGCCGTGGCAGTCAGTCGTAGTGTTTGCAGAGAAGATATGATGGGATGAGGACTCTGAAGCCGACTCAAAGAACAAACACTTATTTAAACTGAATCTAAAACTGTTGGATTGTGTTCATCCCTACAGGATCAGATATGATGAGACGATCAGAGCCAAGATCCAGAAGACCTGTGAGTACTGAAGCCATATCCTCCATTCATCAAGATATTCTACATTACATCTGATCTTCAAAGGTCTTTATAGTACAACAACAATATATTTTAATTATATATTCTTAAAGCTCTATTCAATCATTTTGGCTGCTAAATGTTCTCTTTGTTCAAGTTTAATTATTATTTGTGTCACCTCTTCCCTCCATCAGGTGACTCCGATGTGAAACAGGAAGTGAAGACAGACAGAAAGGTGAGAGAGGAGCAGTTGAACAGAGAGAAGTGTATTTATTTCACCACTGAATTCAAATATAATTGGCTGTCAATTTAAACGCTATAATGCTCGCAATTGATCGAAAAGATTCAGGTATTCGATTATGAGTTCGAAATCATTCTAATTAATTAGTGTTTGATTTATTTTTTTTAATTGGGAGGTGTGTCTAAGACAGTGTTTCTCAAACTTTTTCATACCAAGGACCACATAACCAAGAAAAAAACACTTGCGGACCACCTAACTCCACAAATATCCAAAATCACATGGTTTTTCTAGAACAGATTACAAATTGACTGAAAGTGGTACAAACAAGTGGAAACATGTGTGATTAAGGTGTTTATCTGGGCTATGTCATGCAATTGCAAATTAAACTTAAGCTTGCTCCATTGCGGAGATATTCCCGTGAGTGTGCGGAAAACTTAAATTCATTTATTTATTTCAAATGTGAAATGTTACCAATATACTCACGGACCACCAGGGTGAACTCACGGACCACCAGTGGTCCGCGGACCACACTTTGAAAAGCACTGGTCTAAGAGGATTACATATCACCAAGTTGTATAACAAAATAAATATATATGAAGATGCCATTTAAAATATCAGGATCCTGACGAAATGGGAAATATTCCTACTGTCTGGTACTTATCTTCTGTGATTGGCTGGTAATACTGTGCTGTTATTGGCTGGTAATACTGTGCTGTTATTGGCTGGTAATACTGTGCTGTGATTGGCTGGTAATAGTGTATTGTGATTGGCTGGTAATACCGTACTTTGACTGGCTGGGACTTCTCTTCTGTGATTGGCTGGTAATACTCTACTGTGATTGGCTGGTAATACTGTACTGTGATTATCTGTTATTACTGTGCTGTGATTGGCTGGTAATACTGGACTGTGATTGTCTGTTATTACTGTGCTGTGATTGGCTGGTAATAGTGTATTGTGATTGGCTGGTAATACCGTACTTTGACTGGCTGGGACTTCTCTTCGTGATTGGCTGGTAATACTCTACTGTGATTGGCTGGTAATACTGTACTGTGATTGTCTGGTATTACTGTGCTGTGATTGGCTGGTAATACCGTACTTTGATTGGCTGGTATTAATGTGCTGTGATTGGCTGGTAATACAGTGCTGTGATTGACTGGTAATACTTTCTATGATTAGCTGGTAATACTGTGCTGTGATTGGCTGGTAATACCGTACTTTGATTGGCTGGTATTAATGTGCTGTGATTGGCTGGTAATACTGTGCTGTGATTGGCTGGTAATACTTTCTATGATTAGCTGGTAATACTGTGCTGTGATTGGCTGGTAATACTTTCTATGATTAGCTGGTAATACTGTGCTATGATTGGCTGGTAATACTTTCTATGATTGGCTGGTAATACAGTGCTGTGATTGGCTGGTAATACTTTCTATGATTAGCTGGTAATACTGTGCTGTGATTGGCTGGTAATACTTTCTATGATTGGCTGGTAATTCAGTGCTGTGATTGGCTGGTAATACTTTCTATGATTAGCTGGTAATACTGTGCTGTGATTGGCTGGTAATACTTTCTATGATTGGCTGGTAATACAGTGCTGTGATTGGCTGGTAATACTTTCTATGATTAGCTGGTAATACTGTGCTGTGATTGGCTAGTAATACTTTCTATGATTAGCTGGTAATACTGTGCTGTGATTGCCTGGTAATACTGTGTTTTGACCGTTTGAAATTGAAAATGAACTCCGATGATCCAGACTAATTTGCATTTTTCAAATAATAAATAAATAACTTTGTCTGTTCAAGGCTCGTGAATCGTTGTCGCCTGCACACACAACTAGATCTTCATTCAGGTAATGCTATAACATGACCAAACATTATTTACACACATTCAAAATATATATTTATTTTGAGATGAGGGACGACAGAGACTGATTCCAGCTGTGAGGAACTGCAGGAAGGATGTGTATGTCCAGATGTGATTAACTTTACAAACTAATATGGATCAGAAGTTTAAACACTAACACATTTCTGCTGTTTGAATACTGAGAGCAAAATAAAACCAACAATATTCTTCTATTTATTTATAATAATAGTTAAATTGAACCATTTCTCTCTTCATATTGAGTGATGGAGGTGACATGTCAAACACATGAAGGACTTTAGAGGTTTCTCAGCATGTGATCACACCACACAGCAGGACTTCCAGTTATCAGATACAGCTGTTATTATTACTTTGTAGAAGTTTATTTATCATTAAACAGACACGTTTTTATCACAATGTATTAGTTTAAAGTACGATCTATATCATTTACCACCAATAACAGAGTTATGTCTTAATGCTGATATACTGGGAACAACTGATGGTATTCAGTTGAAAATATTGAAACTGTATTAGTTTGTTATTTATGTTTGCAATACATTTCCAGATGCCCAGAGAAGCCAAAACATCCTTCACCCATCAAATCCAAATATTAATAAACATATACATATGTACATCTCTAATATTTTCACACAAGCCATGGGTTCAGGTCCGGACTTATAAGTCCGGACCTGTCAAATATGTTTTAATCAAATGCTTGAGTTTAATATAATGTTTCCTCTTTTTTAACACCTGTTGTAATATATGTGTTATTATAGACTTTCTGGCTGCGGACTCTCAGAGACTGAATGTGAAGTCTTGGCCTCAGCTCTGAAGTCTGACCCCTCCCATCTGAGAGATCTGGACCTGAGTCACAACGATCTGAAGGACTCACGAGTGGAGCTGCTGAGCTCTGGACTGAAGAGTCCAAACTGCAGACTGGAGTCTCTCAGGTCAGTTCACTGACTGCAGTTCATACAGATCTGGTTTTATTTATCACTTTCTGAATTTGCCTGAAATTATTTTTCTCACTTTTGCTAATGACTGAATATTGATCAGAGTAATGGAGAGAAGGTGAATGTGTGAGGGAGAGAGTCTGAGCTTCCACAGACTCACTCTGTGCTCCAGGAGTCAGTGGAGATGCTGTCAGGACTGATGAGCTGTGAGGGAGAGGAAGGAGTTGTTAAACATCTGAGAAAAGTTAAAGTTCCAGATTATCAGTGGATTTGTGATGTGGGTTCATCAGTGGAGAGGGTGTGGCTGTCCTGTCTTGGCTGCATTGATCGCACTGACTGCAGTAACTCAGGGCACCTGGGTCTGGTGCTCTACAGCTATTTTAAAGCTTCTCTGCTCCTGTCAGTTCTCTCTCTCTGCTTTTTCCTGCAGGCACCCGGCTCTGATGAGTATAAACCATGAGTTGACTTGAACAGTGTGCTGCAAATAAACACCTTTACCTACCCGTTGACATGTTGTGTCTCCTTTTTGTTGTGGCCTTTTGAGCCAGGTTGCAACAGGATTTTTTCGACATCATCGCTGACATTAAAACCCTGTTTAACTCTGATCAGATTATTAAACCTGGAGTTGTTTCAAACAGGAACATTGTTTTCTAAAGTTACATGATGTTTTCTTTATTTAGTCTGGAGGGCTGCAGGTTGTCAGAGATCAGCTGGGCTACTCTGATCTCAGCTCTGAAGTCCAACCCCTCCCATCTGAGACATCTGGACCTTAGATTCAACGATCTGAAGGATTCAGGAGTGGAGCTGCTGAGAGATCTTCTGGAGAGTCCAGACTGCAGACTGGAGACTCTCAGGTCAGTTCTCAATCTTTAACTTCTGTGCTGAGATCAATATGTATATATCAAAGTGCCGCTCGAGCAACGGAGCGATGTTTACAGCTCGCTTTAGAGGCTGTACACGTGCCGGCTTTCTGCTGCTTAAATCCACTGCTGTGATGAACAAGCCCCCAGAATGCAACACGGCTGCTCTCAGAGTAAAAATAATAAAACAGATGGAGCAGAGACAGCACTGCAGCGCTCTGCTGACCGGACGTGTACTGACTCTGCTGCTGAATCTGACTGGCCATAGTTTATTAACAGTGGTGTGATTTCCTTTCAAATGAGCCACAGCAGCATCAGAGGAGCGCTTCAGCACAGACCTCACTGCAGACAGAGCCTCGTGGCTACAGGCTGACATTTCTCACTGAAATATTAATATACATGCCTTGATGATGTTATTCTTTATAAAGCTAGCGTTATTGAGCGAGGGCTTTAGTTCTTCATTTTCTTCTGAGAGTCCCTTCCCTCTCCCCAAAGATATATGATCATTTGGTAAGACTAAGAGCAGAAACTAAAGAGCCTGCAGTCTCCTCTATATTTACTGGTTTAACAAATAAATCTATGACATAAAAAAAACACGGACTATCAGCTCGATTTAACTTTTTCTGTCTTACAGTTTTTAACCTGTTTGGAGTTTCCACTTTCTAAACTTCTTAAGCTCCGATCAGTTCATTAAACCTGGAGTTATTTCAAACAGGAATATTGTTTTCTAAACTTACATCATGATTTCTTTATTCAGACTGAGGGGCTGCAGTTTGTCAGAGATCAGCTGTTCTGCTCTGATCTCAGCTCTGAAGTCCAACCCCTCCCATCTGAGAGAGCTGGACCTGAGTGAGAACGATCTGCAGGATTCAGGAGTGAAGCTGCTGAGAGATCTTCTGGAGAGTCCAGACTGCAGACTGGAGACTCTCAGGTCAGTTCTCTGACTCTCTGTTACTGCTGGAGATCTCATGTTTCATTAGTTATTCAACCTGATTCTTCATCATACATATATCACATCCATACGTTTGTAAATGTTGTCGTAACAGTTGATTGTTTCCTAAAGAAACTATTATTCTTCCACTTTGTTAAAGTAAATGTATGTTTTCTTTAGTAAATGGTCTGAATAAAGAAGGTCCTCTGAACTAATATTAGAAATGTTGATGTTCCATCATTTCGACGTGTTTTCACAGATAATAAACAGAAGGCTGATATAATGATGATCCACAATAACAGAATGAAAGTCTCTGTAATTCAGGGAAGAGATCATTGATTAGGACGCAGTGATGATGAGCTACACATTTCAGACCTGAACATCTGACTGGATTATAAAGAGATGTTAATCCTCATGATGATTTCTTTATTCAGACTGAGGAGCTGCAGTTTGACAGAGATCAGCTGGGCTACTCTGATCTCAGCTCTGAAGTCCAACCCCTCCCATCTGAGAGATCTGGACCTGAGTCGCAACGATCTGCAGGACTCAGGAGTGGAGCTGCTGAGAGATCTTCTGGAGAGTCCAGACTGCAGACTGGAGGCTCTCAGGTCAGTTCTCCATCTTCAACTTACTTTCTGAGGTGAAGAGAGTTGTGTTGACTCTGAGCTGCAGACATCAGGCTGATATCACTCTGATCCTCACTGAGCATCTTAATGCTCTACATTCTTCTTCTGTGGTTTAGTTCACTGACTATGGCAGCGCCATGTTGATATTTACATTTAAATATAACAAAAAACACCTTCACTGTATAATTCCCACATGAATCACATCCTATTTTCTCCGTCATGATTTTAACAAATTGTTTGAAATACAATAATTAAATATGTTTATTAAAACTATCAAACTAAGGGGTGTAACGGTTCACAGAAGTCACGGTCCCAAATGCATAATTCCAGGTTTGTTGTTATTTATGTTTGAACAGTAGTGCAAGTGTCAGTTCAAAAATAAGGAACTCTGACATTTTGAATAATTAACTGTATTAAACAGTTAAAAACAAACCACACACACTCAGATGGCCAGATTATCTATAATGGCTGATGTCAAACAAAAGGGTTTCATCAAGCTGTAAAACTAAAAAGAATGTCTTGAAAATATTAAAAAATAAAATAATAAGAAAGTGTTTCCAGAGCGCAAAGTCGTTGAAAGAAATATGCCAAAAGCTTCCGTTATTTATTTTGGTCTCTCGGCTTTCATGTCTCTTGGCTTCTTAAAAACAGCGGGGATCAGCTGCTGAACTGCTGTTGTCTTTTGCCGGGCTCTGGGTGATGCCTTCTGATATGATTTAGCATGTTTGGCATGTGTTGCCATTAGCATACCGCACCGCTATCGAACAACGCCAACACACCGTCCTCGTCCGATCCACCACTCGCACTCCATCGTTATTGTAGTCTACAGGGAACCCGAAATGTTCCCACACAGCTGATTTAAAAGAAGCAGGTGGGTTCTAGCTCCTGTGTGTTATCTGAAATCGCCATACTAACTTTTCTTCTTCTTGTATTTAGTTAGTTTTGTTGTTGTGTTTCTTCTTGTTCTTCATTTGTTGTTTAAGGGCGGCTGGCAAACAGCTTTTTGGCAGAATACCGCCCCCTGGATTATAAATAGTGTAATGGATACTGCCCTGATACTTCCCCCACTCGTAAAAAAAAAGGTGTATTCGTCGTGTGACTGCATGTGCCGAACCGTGACGTCCGAACCGTTACGGACGAATACGGACAAACACTTTCAAGTATTTTCAGTTGTTGCTGTTTCCAACATGTTTCTGAAGCTACATGATGCTTTACTGACTGAATAGTTTCCACTGAAGAAGCTGTGATTTGATGAATCCACTCTTCCTAAAATACATATTCTGGATGTTCTTTTCACATTTGAAATTCATCCTATTTTTCCTATTTGTAAATGATATTATCTTGAGTTGAATCAGTTTCTGAGGGTTTGTGTTTGTCTGGCTGCACATCATGAGTTAGTGTAGATGGAGCAGAGTTTCAGATGTGAAGTAGAAGCACGTTGTGTTTAATATTTATGAGAAGTATGTGTTGTAGTATCGAGGGGCAACTCTCTGAAATCCTTTAGAAAAAAAGCCCTGCTCCGCATTAATAACGCTTCGCATTGGATTCACGTGGGAAGGTGGTGTAGGACAAAGCAAATAAATACGCACAAAAGTATTCCGATTTATAACACACTGCACACGCACTTCCTACGCCGCTTTCCCATTATAAATCACAATCAACTCGAAATGCGGAGCAGCTTTTGCGGGCTTCGCGTAACGCCCATATTTGCCTATAAATAGTCAAAGAAACGCCCATTCATTCATTCTGACTGACTGCATGAAGAAGATCGCAGGAAATGACAACAGAACAGCTAAAAAAGACATCTCACACCGTGTCAGATTTTGGTTATTTTGGGGAGGTCGAGATAAATCATATTGTTTGGTGGATGCAGTTTGAACCAGAGTAGCAGCATGGAGGTCGGATTGTCACCAAAATAAATGAATAAGCACAGGATATGTGCATTTTCAGGAGAGGGTCAATGTTAAATGATATCGTGCAAAATGACAGGGTGAAACCCAGGAATAAGTGTTTCAAAGGCGGGGAAAAGTTGTTTAAAATAGTCTGATAGGGAGCATCACCACATGTTACAAGCCAGGGAAGGTGTCTGAATCCTGGGTAAACATTGTTTAAATAGTCTGATACCTGGCACTGTATCTGCCGTTGGGAACCTTCAAGGTTATATTCATGTTTTATTATTTGTTGAATTATTACATGATTTTTACAAAAACAGTATACACAGTATTCATAATATACATAATAAAAACATGATTAGCGGGGGCCCGGGGGCCATATTAGCCGTCTAACTTGTACGGTGCACCAGGGAAAACAGGTTCAGTCCATGGCCCCTGCCCCCTCGTCAGGAGTATCAACCGGCCCTGAAGAAGGGGTATCGCTGCTCTCAGCCCCTGAGGCCTCTTTGGAGGTATCTGATGGCTGTAGAACTCCTTCCGATGATGCTGCTGGCAATGCGGTACCAGAACTGGGTGAAATTGACCAACATTTAAAAAAAAGGTTTCAATTCATCCATGGCAAAGGATTGAAAATGAAAAAAAGTATCCAAAAATAGTGACTCATAATGCGGGTAGAGTCCCCTGACAACTCCCCTTGCATTCCTCCAGACTCAGAAAAAGTCTGACTTAACTAGTTGGAGAACCATAAAAAAGGGCTAAAAGTGATAAAAATGTATCCGAAAATAGTGCCTCATAATGCGGGTAGAGTCCCCTCAAACTCCCCTTGCATTCCTCCAGAGACCAGTTCAAGAACTTAAAGTTTGGTAAGAACCATGCTGGGGGGGTCTCCGGGTAACAAATGTATCCGAGCCAGAGTGCACATGGAGCGGATACATTCCTCCATGAAGTGACACAGCCGTTTTTTTTCTGAGTCTTCTCAAAAAACGGGTTTCTGATTTCGTGCAGACAGTAGTCTGAAATTGATGAATTAATTTTTTCGATGGAGAAGGAGAGGCTAGGTTTCCCCTCTCCGTTGTAAGTTGCAACGGGGGAGTGGAAAAGTGTCCGGGGCTTGAGCCGAAGGGTTGAGCTTTGTTGAGCCCCTTCTCCGTTGGCACTCAGTCGTTTTTTCGAGAATTTTTTAAAACTTAATTTTTCATTATTTTAAGATATAATTGACCGTTTTCTTTCATTGTTTCTTCTTTCCACTGGTGGGGGCGAATGGCAGGACGCCTATGAGCTCCCAAATTCGGCTTGGAACCTCCAGAATGTGTGGGATAAGCTCCATAAACTGACAAAGTCACCCATAAATGTCACTTTTATAGCCCAAACATATATAATTCATCATCATCATCATCATCATCATCATCATCATCATCATCATCATCATCATCATCATCATCATCATCATCATCATCATCATCATCATCATCATCATCATCACATCATCATCATCATCATCATCATCATCATCATCATCATCATCATCATCATCATATCATCATCATCATCATCATCATCATCATCATCATCATCATCATCATCATCATCATCATCATCATCATCATCATCATCATCATCATCATCATCATCATCATCATCATCATCATCATCATCATCATCATCATCATCATCATCATCATCATCATCATCATCATCATCATCATCATCATCATCATCATCATCATCATCAGAGACTCTTGGTCCATTATTACAAAACATACAACACTCAAATACAAACTAAAAAAAGGCAGCCATACCAATGTTTCCACAGAGGTGACTGGTATCGAACAGCACTGAGACAGGGATTTGAAAGCAGCATAATGACAGAGTTATGAGAAACATTCAATCGACAGATGAATTTGTACATTAGATTTCTCAAAAGAGCATGGAACGTGTTGACTCGTGCATTACAGAACATTTCACTTGCACTGCACCACCTTGGTTTCCTAAGCAGTACACGCAAACAGTCATTATATGCAACCTGGAGCTTCCGGAGGCTCGCCTTCTTATACTTGACCCACAAGGGGGCAGTATAGAGAGGAGTGCAATACGCTCTAAAGAGGTTCACCTTAACCTTATCTGAACACCAAGATAATTTTCTAGCCAACATGTTGGCTTGTATATATAAGACACGCCGCTGTCTATACATGTCATCATCATCAGCCATTTCATCTGTGATGATGTGTCCCAGATACTTCGTGTTACAGCAAACAGACAGCACCTGTCCTGACAGACAGAATGTTGGAAAACAAAGGTTCTTATCCCCTTTTGCTCTACAGATCATTACAGCGCTCTTCTTAGCATTGTATTTAACGTCAAATTTGACTCCGTAATCAGAACAAACATTTAGCAACTGTTGAAAACCAGCACTGCTAGGAGAAACAATTGCCAGATCATCGGCGTACATAAGATGGTTTACAATCACATGACCAATCACACACCCTGTTTTACAGACACTTAAATCATCTGATGGATCATTCATATAGATATTAAAAAGGCACGGTGAGAGGAGCCCCCCCTGGAGGACTCCATTACCAACACCAAATGGCGCCGAGACTGCATTCCCCCATTTGATCCGCATGCTCTGGTTGGCATACCAATAAGCCAGGATCCTAATGATACTGTTAGGCACACCTCTTTGTCTCAATTTTAAAAACAGTTTCTGATGGTTAACTCGGTCAAAAGCCTTAGAGGCATCAATGAACCAATCAGAACAGTGGAATTCTGTCTTCTATATGTTTCTACCATTTCCTTCAAAGCATAGCATAGCTCAGTACCATGCTTAGCCTTGAAGCCAAACTGGTTATCTGAGGTACATAAATAAGAACATAGTCTATCCAACAAAATTCTTTCCAGGACTTTGGATAACACACTGGCCAGAGCAATTGGTCTATAGTTATCCACGCTCCCTACCTTGCCCGCTTTGTCCTTAATGACAGGGACCAAGGTAACAGTCAACATGGAGTCTGGCAACACACCATGAGTCATGAGGCCGGTAAAACAAATGGCAAGAAGAACTGCAACCTTCGGGCTTGCCAGTTTCAAGGTGCTCTGCAGTGATTCGGTCAGAGCCGCATGCTTTGTTATCAGCTAGCTGTGCAATTGCTCCATAAACCTCTTTAGCTGTGATTCCCACTGTGTCACTTTTCACAACACTACCAACTTTGTAGGGGTCACTTTTAACACAATTAAGTATAGCAGAGTAATGTTGCCTCCACAACTCGGCTATGTTATCGGCTCCAGATACTCCCTCTATGGTACACGGTAACGACGTACTGGCCCTGTTCAGACCCCTCACCTCCTTCCAGAAGCCAGTCACATCATTATGAAGGAGCTTTTCAGCCGTAGAGTCCGCTCTCAATGTTTCTGTGTGTTTGTTGACATAACGAACTGCATATTTATATCTAGCATGTGTACGCTTTTTGAGATCCAGGACAGGCCCCTCTCTGGGCCTTCCTGCCTGGACCCAGGCCCCAAAAGCATTCTTGGCTTCAGCGTATTGATCAGCCACATGTGTATTCCACCCTGGCTTGACGTTGTGTCTCTTCCTAGAGTAGGTACAGCACGGTCTACTGGCCTCCCATACAGCTCCCACAATACAATCATACATGTTACAGAGGTCTTCACGGTGAGAGCTTTCATTACAACCCACATCAACACACAGAGTTGCCACTTTGGGTAGATATACATCACTCAATAGGACATCAGTTCTCCCATAGTACAATAGCCTATCCTCATTTGTGAGCTTGGACCAGTCCACTTTAGTGGTACAGGCATTTTTAACCTCCTGAGACATCTCAGGGAGACCATCACAATCTAGTGACATTATAAAAGGAATGTGATCTGACATTGATGCCTCATACACAATCTCAATTGATCTTACAATGTCATGGGCATTAGCAGTGCTGATGCAATGGTCAAGCCATGAAGTTGTATGCCAGGCCTCGCTTATATATGCATAGCTATCTGTAGGCAGAAGTATTTGGCTTGATAATATAAGATTGTTATCATCACAAAACTGTAGCATATGCTTAGCAAACAAGGACCTTTTGTCTGATATGTCAGCATTCATGTCACCCACTACATAAACACTAGAGGAATGATTATCAACAATAAAAGAATGTATAAAAGCAAGTCTGTTCAGGTATTCATCTTCATTATGCTGTGACTCATACGGTGTATATACATTGAGAATGCTAAACTCCTTGTTATTCATTTTGATCTGTACAGCAATACACCGGTCAACTTCAAGCCGGATGACATTAATGACAGCGTCCAGCTTTCTGTGCCACAGGATAGCCACGCCCCCTGCTATCCTTCCTCTCACTATTCCCAGAGATAGGTCCGTAGTGGACTCACCAGCCCCGTGAACATTGTCATTAAGAGAGTTCAACTTTCCCAAGTCCTGCTTTGGTAAGAAAGTTTCTTGCAAGCATAAAATGTCACATTTTTGTAGCAAGTTGTCCACCACTACACGTCGGATCCTATCAGCAGCGCTGTTGCCCAGGCGCAGCCCGCGACAGTTAAATGATCCAACCCGCATAACGTTTAGCTAAGCAGCTCAGCCGTAGCCCCATTCAGTACCCTCGCACCAGCAAAAGGTCTAGCTCTGCTAGCCCCTATCACCTCCGCTTTACGTGGTTCATAGTATCGCCTCACAACTGAGCCTTCAGGCCAGAGTTCTGGGTTAAACATCTCCGCAACTTCATTGCACTCAGCACACACTTTAAACGAGCTATATCTGCTGCTCGCAGTGTCAATACGGTGACAGTTAACATCACGGTCGAGTTGTTCAGTTAGATATTCGGACAGTGTCTCAGCGTCAAGGTCTGGCGAGAATTTGGTAGCAAAAACACTTACCAACTTCGTACGGATCACTTTTATATTCCCTTGTGCAGCAGTGCCAACAATAGGCTGAGGCATCCTCCGTTCAGGTTTCCCAACAAGCTGTTTAGATGAGGCAGACTGGCCCTCGGCCCTATTCCTCCGACCTCGGCCCTGTTTCACAACTTGACTCCATACCTGCAAATTTACCGCAGTTCCTCCAGGGCTCACACAGGCACTCACGGTCCCTGTCGCAGCGAGCGGGTCAACACAGTTGGGATGTACATCAGTAGAAGAGCCGGGGGGGCTCGCATCCTTCACCGACACCGCACCATCCTGGCCATCACCCTGAGCGCTCCCACAGGTAGTTTCAGCGTCACTTGGTACAGCCAGTCCTCCACCATGACTCGGCTCCAACTGGCGTTCTACGGCAGCAACTCTGCTGTCCATGGTCGCAGCCACAGCACGCAGGTCCTCACCGATATCTGCCTGAACTTCCACTACGTGTCTTAATGCGCAAACCTCGCTGTGCAGTCGCTCCATCTTGCTCAGCAGGTTGGACACATCCAGGTTATTAAACGTAACCGGCGGCAGCTCATCCAGGTAGTGGGAGACAAAACGGGGGATGTTTTCACCGCATTCATTTAGTACTTTTAGACAGCTTTTGATATTGTTTGCATCCTTCTGGTTGCCTTTAAAGGTCACACACCGCTGCTTGGTTTCAGGACAGAGTTCAAACAACGTCTTTTTAGAAGTCTCGATCCATTCGGATTCAAAGGTGTTAGAGGCTACAAGGACTATCTCGTCCTGGGTCATAGTTTTAATTTTAACCGCCAGGAAGTTGAGTAACTCATCCTCTACAATAACTAGGCCGTCAACAGTCTTGTATATTGTAGGTTTTAATCGAGGCCGGTGGTTTGAATCAGGAGCTACCGAGCCACGACACACACCATCAGCCATCTTGGATTACACACACAAGGGCCACACAGCCTCAATTGCTGTTCCCCTGAACAGCAATTGAAATGTACAAATACATTTAAATAGTAAAAGGTACAATTGTGCTCCGAATTACCCGGAATTTGATTTATATAGCCCCACCAAGTTATGTTTTAAGCATGAAAGCTGTAGGCCTATAGCTGTCAACTGTTCAAACTGTGATCACCAGTTCAAAACATTTGACAAATTTGACTTGGTTTCGATACTTATTTGAACATGTATTTCTTTATTTAAAAATAATTAATCAGCCGTGCGTCTCAACCCCCAGCAGCACATCTATCCACCAGTTAAAGGAAATAAAACAAATATGTTGTGGGTAAATAAGCTGCACAATTTACCAAATATGGTGTTCTTAGTTTCCATACCTCCTGTGTTTTATGAGCACCTTGTCAAGTTTGGGCGAACGGTCAGTTTAGACGTAATTCGTAATTGTCCGCATCATTTATGAGAATACATTTCATAACATTAAGAAAACATATTTGAGGTGGTTTTCAATAACATATCCGTATTTATTTATTTATCCAAGTTATGTGTTTGTGTGCACTGAGGAGTCTCAAACAGGCATTTGTTTAATCATTTTAAGATTGGCTTTAATTGATTTTTGCAAATGAATTCTTCATCATAAAATAAAAAAATTAAAAATTAAAAGCACTTATATACTAACTAAAACCTAAAGGAGTGGCTTATCTAAAGCCAGTTGAGTAGCACTTAAAATGGTTTGGCTCTATGAAACATAATGTACTTTTATGATTCTGTTTTCTTCAAGTTTGTATCTTCTTGGTCGAATGCATTTATTGTAAGTCACCTTGGATAAAAATCCCTCCCGTTTTTGGGCGTACCGCGTATGCATTGGTCAGTGTCCATGGAGGACCGCACATTTTCCCATCAAGTTTGAGTAGGCCATCTTTTGAGCGAACGCACATTTTATAAATGAGGCCCCAGGTCTGGTGGAAGACACTTGATGCTAGATAAATATGTTCAGGTATCTTTGTATTCACACGAGAGGAAGTGAAGGGCTCATTGAGACAGTCCTTAATGTTCTCTCAGAGCTAATCAGACTAGAGGAGGGATGAGGGCTTTACTCTGAGCTGATTATTAAACCTGGAGGTATTTCAGACGGGAACATTGTTTTCTAAAGTTACATCATTTTTTCTTTATTTAGACTGTGGGACTGCAGGTTATCAGAGATCAGCTGTTCTGCTCTGATCTCAGCTCTGAAGTCCAACCCCTCCCACCTGAGAGAGCTGGACCTGAGTCACAACGATCTGCAGGATTCAGGAGGGGACCTGCTGAGAGATCTTCTGGAGAGTCCAGACTGCAGACTGGAGACTCTCAGGTCAGTTCACTGACTCTCTGTTCCTGCTGGAGATCTCATGTTTCATTAGTTATTCAACCTGATTCTTCATCATACATATATTACATCCATACATTTGTAAATGTTGTCGTAACAGTTGATTGTTTCCTAAAGAAACTATTATTCTTCCACTGTTATTGTAAACGTATGATTTATTTAGTAAATGGTCTGAATAAAGAAGGTCCTCTGAACTAATATTAGTTGTACGTAAAGTTTACTTTCTGACATAGAAATGTTGATGTTCCATCATTTCGACGTGTTTTCACAGATAATAAACAGAAGGCTGATACAATGATGATCCACAATAACAGAATGAAAGTCTCTGTAATTCAGGGAAAATATCATTGATTAGGACGCAGTAATGATGAGCTACACATTTCAGACCTGAACATCTGACTGGATTATAAACTGATTTTAATCCTCATCATGTTTTCTTTATTCAGACTGAGGAGCTGCAAGTTGTCAGAGATCAGCTGTTCTGCTCTAGCCTCAGCTCTGAAGTCTAACCCCTCCCATCTGAGAGAGCTGGACCTGAGTGAGAACGATCTGGAGGATTCAGGAGGGGAGCTGCTGAGAGATCTTCTGGAGAGTCCAGACTGCAGACTGGAGACTCTCAGGTCAGTTCACTGACTCTCTGTTCCTGCTGGAGATCTCATGTTTCATGAGTTATTCAACCTGATTCTTCATCATACATATATCACATCCATACGTTTGTAAATGTTGTCGTAACAGTTGATTGTTTCCTAAATAAACTATTATTCTTCCACTGTTATTGTTATGATCGCGGAAATGGTCCCCATTGACATCAGGACAACAGAAAGCTTACACACCTTCCAGACTGAAAACTCATCTCTTTCGAATCCACTTCGAGCAATAGAACTATTAACAAAGCACTTATATGCTAATAAAGGACTGGCTCCTCTAAAGCCAGTTGAGTAGCACCTGAAATGTTTGGCTCTATGAAACCTGATGTACTTTATGATTCTGTTTTCTTCAAGTTTGTGTCTTGTTGGTCGAATGTACTTATTGTAAGTCGATCTGGATAAAAACGTCAGCTAAATGCAATGTAATGTAAAAAGGTAGGACCCAAAGGCAGACTACAAAAGGTCTATAAACAAAAGGCGAGCTTTATTCCAAAAGCTGATGGCAAATGACAAACAAAAACAAAAGTGCACAAGGACGATATATTACCAAAACTGGCCGTGACTGACATGGAGGGAGAACGGAAAACAAACAATGAACCGACAGGGGAACACAGGGAAAGACAAAATACAGAGAGGGGTAATCACGGGACGAGAAACAGCTAGGTAAGGGAGGCAGAAACACAAGGGCAACAGGTGAACACAATGAGACAATCAGACACAGGAGGAAAACAAGAGACAGGGAGAACAGAACAGCAAAACAAAACCCATTACCAGACAGACGACACTGAAACCGTGACATAACACCAAGATCGAGACAGAACCCCCCCCTCAAGGGACGGAATCCAGACGTCCAAAACAAAGTCCAACATTTCCAAAAGGGTGGGTGGAGGGTGTCCGGAGTATGGGTCTGGGTCGACAGCCCAGAGGCAAGGCAGAGGAACAGAAGGTGGTCTCAGGTGGAACAGAAGGGGGCAAGGCAGATTTCGAGGAGGGGGCCTCGGGCGGACGGCCTGGGGGCAAGGCAGATTTAGAGGAGCTAGAGTTAAAAAAGCGGTGAAGGCCACAGCGGGCGAACTCAGGGGGCCGGGCTCGAGGGTGAAGGCAGCGGCTGGAAGAGTTAGGGGGCCGGGCATGAGGGCGAAGGCAGCGGCTGGAAGAGTCAGGGGGTCTTGAGGGCGAAAGCTGCTGGGGAACTCAGGAGGCCGGGCACAAGGTCGGGCAAGAAGGCGGCGAGGTGAGGGAATGCCCCGGTTTTGTTACAAAATGAACATGGGATCTCTCCGGCCATGTGACGTACTTCGTCTCACTGGAATATTAACGGTCAGATTGAATACAAAATCGACCCCATTTTCTCCGGTCAATGACGGGAGAGTTTTGAAACTGACAAAACACTGCTCCATACATTTGAAAACACTTAAACTATTAAACAATGTTTATCCAGGATTCAGGCACCTTCCCTGGCTTGTAAAGTGCGGTGATGCGCCCTGGAGGTATCAGACTATTTAAAAAATGTATACCCAGGATTCAATCAGGTTCTATCAAAGATGGTCGCAGCGTGAGTAAGCGCATATCGAGCTCGTATGTTTGTCGCTGTTAAATGAGCTCTTTAAAGCTGATGTCATTGATCCACATGATCTGAACCCATGAACATTTGAATATAAAATACATAGTAACGCGGCTCACTACGGTCTCTGGATTAATGTATTTTTTGCATTTGCAACTATGGAGGGAAACATGTCTCTGCTAACTTTGTGGGACGCGATTCAGCAAATCAAGACCGACATGCTGACTCACATCGACTCAAACATGGATCCCATTCAAAGTACCTTGAGCAGGATACACAGTTCCCTGACTCGGCTCATCCCGCAGCTGCTGGGGCTAGATGCCTTCCCTACCCAGCCTGCGGGCCATCATGATCGAGCTGCTGGACTTCCAAGACAAAGTGAAAATCCTTTGTCTTGCCAAGGAGAAAAAGTCTCTGGACTGCAACGGGAAACACATCAGCATTTATCCTGATTTCAGTCCCGAGCTTACCAGAAGACGCCGGAGCTTCGATCCAGTCAAACGCAAGTTCCGTGAACTCAACATGAAGTACTTTCTCCTCTACCCGTGCACCCTCTGCGTTGTTGTTGTTGATGATGGCACACAACAACAACAGCAACGCTTCTCTACCCACAAAGACGCGGAGGCAGTCTTCATGTCCACCTCAAACCCTCCTGGGTGACGAACATCCCCAGAGATGAGGCTGCTGCTAATGGTAGCATGTTGATCCACTTCGATGGTGCAGCTACGCGACTTTCTCCTCGGTTTCTTCTGTTGTTTTTTATTTTTCTCATCTTCTCTAAAAACAGAGACCTGTTCACGTGACGTGTCATGACTGCTGAGATGTTGTTGACACTCTCTTTTGTTGTTGACACCCGCCTGGCTCTTTCAGTTGTGTGGTTTGTTTACATTTTACAGTGACGTTGACGTCACTTCTTCGTCTGTGGCACGTTAGAGCCCACTACTGTTGCAATACTGCCCCGAGTGGCTGTTATTGTTAAATAATGTTTGTGTTCGTTCGGATGAATTTCTTTGAGCTACGACTTCTTTATCCTCTTCGTAAAGCAGACTGAGCTCTGTGTAATCAGTTATTATGTTTATGTTTAAGTGTACTCGTGGTAATGCTCTGGGATTTGGTCCCAGGGCTGCTGGGCCTTCTTAAAGGTTGTTTTGTGTTTTTCTGTATTTTTCTTTTTGTGTTTGAATGTTTTGTCTGTTTTACATTAATGGTTGAATCTAGCAATCTTTACAATCATGAATCGCATGTATGCGTAACAAGTGACAGGAACATTATTTGCTATTCATTCCAGACTGGATGAGTTAAAGGGTATAACAATCATTCACTTGAATATCAGGAGTCTATTGCCCAACATTGATTTACTTCGGATATGGGTTGTTCTACATAAACCTAAAATCATCACTCTCTGAGACTTGGCTTAGTCGTAACATTTCCGATGGTGAACTACAAATCACAAATGATTTGCTTTGCAGATCCGATAGATGCAGCATGGCTGGAGGTGTGGCTATGTATGTCTCCTCTGACCTTGTGACTGAGCTAATTGCTACTTCTATCGAGCCAGCAGCATTCAGTTATTATGCTCCAAACATCTGGAACAAACTCCCAGGAAACCTGCAGGTCCGCTGCGACTCTGACTACCTTTAAATCCAGGCTGAAGACTTTTCTCTTTGTCGCTGCTTTTAATTGAACTATTCATATCTTAAACTGCACTGTGACTTTCATCCATGTACTTTTCTTTAATGTTTATTTTATTAGCTTTTCTTTTTTAATGCTTAATGTCTTTCATTTTTTTTGTAAAGCACTTTGAATTGCCTTGCGTTGCGTTGCCTGTGCTATATAAATAAACTTGCCTTGCCTTAAAATTATATTTCATGAAAATAAATGCTTAACTATTGGTAGCATCTATCGGCCACCTTCTTCACCTGCAGAGTCTTTTAACCACATAATTGACACCATCAACTCCATGTGCGGCGGAAATGAAATAATCTTGCTTGGTGATTTCAACAAACATTGGTTGGATAAATCATCTGATGGAGAGAAAGAACTTTTCAGTGTCAAACAGCTAATTAACAACTCGTATCACTCTTAGAACCCAATCTCTGCTTGACTGGATACTGGTGTCACACCCTGACAGAATCTGAGAAGCTGGTGTCATGTCGGATCGCTTCAGCGATCATTCAATTGTTTATTGCGTAGGGAAAATCAAATGAATTAAACTACCTCCAAAACTAGTCAAAATCAGACAATATAAAAAATGTAATGTTGATTTATTTATTAATGATGTTGTTGCCCTTAATTGGGACATATTTAAACTAATACCTTTTGTACAAGATGCTTGCGATTTTCTGCACAAAGAGCTCACTGATGTCATGAACAAACATGCACCTGTGAGAACGGTTAAGGTCAAAGGTCAACATCTCCCTTGGATCAATTCTGAACTCATCAGTCTCTTTAGGGAAAGGGATAAAGCATGGTCGATATATCGTCATTCAAGAACTATAGCCGATTGGGAAGTATTCAGGCATCTTCGAAATCTGAGTAAAACCAACATTCGAAATGCTCGATCAAACTACTATAAAGAATCTCTCACATCGGACTTTAAGAATCTCAAGCAATTTTGGACTAAAATTAAATCTATTTTAAATAAATCAGGTAAACATTCTATTCATAAAATGAGAACTGCTGATACAATAATTCATGCCCCATTATCCATTGCCCAAATATTTAATCAGCATTTGGCATTTGGCTAATATCTGACTCCTATCTGACTCCTATTTGACGACTGGTATTTCTAATAGTAACTCATACTGCAACAGTTATTTTTCTTTTAAGAAGATTCTACTACACGAAGTTCATAATGCTATCACAGAATTAAAAGTGGATGGCAGTATGGGTTGAACGATTAATCGATTTTAAATCAAAATCGCGATTTTAAATGATGCGATTATCAAATCGCGAAGCCTGCGATTTTTTTTTAACATATATATAATTTTTTTTTAAATCTTTTTTTCTTTCTTGTGTCAGTCATCCACACCAATCAGAAGTGCTGTGCTCCACATGTACCAGCCATTTTTAATCAATCAGAAGCGGCCCATGATAGAAGGTGATAGACAGATTGATCCAATCACCTGCCAAGTGCATTTGAAAGTGCCTGCCCTTTCCAAATGGCTTCCAGTGGTGAAACAAACCCATCTGAGTCAGGTCAGTAATGCTCCATCACATGTTTCTATTACAGTGAATTGTAAACTGAAGTTTGACTTTAAAGCAACCCAACGGAAGTTTCATGTACGTTTAGTTCTTTCACTCGTAGCTCGGGCTGCGAGGGATGCTAGAGACGGGAGTATGTTCATACGACCTTCCTAGCCGGAGTTATAGCCGCATTTTACAATAAACCTACGTTGGGTCGCTTAAAAACAAATATCGCAAATCGCAATGCATATTTGTCAGAAAAATCGCAATTCAATTTTTTCCCAAAATCGTGCAGCCCTAGATGGCAGTGCAGGACTCGATGGTATAGAAAACAGGTTCATAAAACTGGCGTCCCATATTCTCATGTACCCACTTGCTGATTGGTTCAACCTGTCTTTGTCCACCTTTGAGTTGCCGACTATTTGGAAATGTGCACGCATCATTCCACTGCATAAAGGTGGCGATTTACTTGATACAGATAATGATAGACCAATCTCTATAATCTGCTCTATTTCCAAAGTTTTGGAGAAAATAATTTATAATCAACGGTCACATTATCTCAATACTTATAATATTTTATCTCCGGTTCAATCTGGTTTCGGGCCTAATCACTCCACAACAACTGCCCTACTTACATTTACGAATGACTTGTACTCTGCTGCAGAGGATGGTGAACTCACAGGTGCCATTTGTATTGACTTGACAAAAGCCTTTGATTTCCTTGATTGATATCTGCTCTTGGATAAACTTCACGGCATTGGCCTTTCTAATAACACAGTGTTATGGTTTAACTCGTACCTTCACCGTAGAAAGCAATGTGTGGTTGTTAACCAGTTTAGCCCTGAGCCTGTTGTTCAGGTCTCAGGCTCCAAAAGGACATTCCCAGAACAAATGACCATATCTTCTCAAAGGGTTAAATTAATAATCTTTGTTCTCAAAGTAAGGATGAACCTGTGAGTTGGATGTAGAAGAGTCAGAATCAATATAGATGTTTTTTATTTTAAAGAAAATTCAGATTGAACATGGTAAAAAAAACAAAAATTATAGTGTCCGTCTTTCTTACTTACAGTGAAAACTACCTTTGAATGATGGGATGATAGACTGAAAGCTTTAGGAATCAAAATTAAAACGTATAATCAGTACCCTGTATCAAGATTGATGCAAAACAAGTGACATTTGACCTTTTTAGAGGTTTAGCCACAAAAACTCGACCTCAGGTGGTTTGGGTGGAAATGGGGGTTTTACCGTTTCTCTGGAACCCATTGGTCGATTTTGGTGATTGACATCTCTTTCTGACCGTTAGAGCCAATACAATTGAGGGGGATCTCCCCACTCGCACATATGGTAAAACAAAAAGGTGGGGGCTTTGTGCACGCAGTTTTGCATGAGAGTGAAGCTATAGAGCTATAGCTCTGACATCGGGAAACGGAAAAGCAGGTTTATTGCTCATGGATGATCAGAAATCATTTCAAAGGGACACAGACACATTGGATTAACCTGTGGATTAACTTCAGCATCATTTTATATCGTTGTAATGCCATTGAAGACCACTTTTGACCAGACGACGACACAGGTGAGCCATGTTAGCGTTTTTAGCTACCTAGGGCCACATGTTTTGATGTCTGTTCTTGTTATTATCTCCACGAGTTTGTATAATTGAGTGATAATGAGGGTATCCT
This sequence comes from Champsocephalus esox, assembly GCA_036324585.1. Taxonomy (NCBI): domain Eukaryota; kingdom Metazoa; phylum Chordata; class Actinopteri; order Perciformes; family Channichthyidae; genus Champsocephalus; species Champsocephalus esox. Next base: position 631,310 of record CM070490.1, read on the forward strand.
TCGATTCTGTGTCACCTCACAATGTGAAACGATGTGTTGTTCGATGTAGTCATCTGTTAGCATTTGTCACTCGTTGCTAATTCAGAGGTTCAGTGTTAGCATTGTGGTTTTTTTTTGAAAAAAAGTTAAAATGATCAGTTAGACGAGTTTCTTCCCGTTACATGGATATAAAACATTCATAGTTTTTAATCGAACATGCCCTCAGACACTGTTTCCTGCAAGATGTTGCAGCAGTACCCCGGTACCGGGGTCTCTCGGGCGTAACAGGTTAAACTACATATAAAGCATGTAGTACAAAAAGTCAATTACGGAATCTGTATTTTACACCGCTCTCGCAATTGTTTTACGCTCAGTGTCCGAAAGAGAATTGCTTCTCAACTTATTCTTCCGATTATGGACTATTGTGATGTTGTCTACCAAAATGCACATAAATCAGATCTTGCTCCACTCAACACAGCCTACAACAGACAATGCAGATTTGTTCTTGGTTGTCCTTTTTGTACACATCACTGCACAATGTATAACCAACTTAAATGGCCTTCTTTAAATGTAAGAAGACACATGCATTAGCTTCAGCTGATATTTAAATGCTTTTATTTTAACTATCCCCCTTAGTTAAAGCAGTATTTTGTACCCTACTCGCCAAATCATCAAGTTAGACATTCTGTTCAGATTTATTTATCCGTCCCCTCTGCAAAAAAATGCATTGACAGAAGAGCGTTCATGTTCAAAGCCCCAACAGACTGGAATACTTTACCTGCTGCCATTAGATCTCGTTCATCATTGGGTATGTTTAAAAATGCATTATCATCTCACTTTCAACTGGTCTGTACTTACTTACTTATTAATGAAACTGGTATTGATGAAACTGATTTGCTTGACTGTCTCAAATTGTAATGATTGTGTGCATCGCTTGAATTGTACGTATGTGGTTTGTCTTGTGTGTCATGTTTTGCATTTTGTCTTTTTGTTTATGTGTCTGTAAGTTGTTGCTATTGTCGGGACCCCCTTGACAACGAGACGGTGCATCTCAAGGGGTTTATCCCAATGAATAAACATTTCTATATAATCACTTTTCCTGGCTTGTAAAGTGCAGTGATGCGCCCTGGTAGTATCAGACTATTTCAAAACAACTGTTCCCCTTCTTTCAAACACTTATTCCTGGGTTTTAGCCTGTCAATTTGCACAATATCATTTAACATTGACCCTCTCCTGAAAATGTACATATTCTGTGTATTTCCAGGAGAGGTTCAATGTTAAAACTCTCTTCCAGACGTTTAAAAACACTTTCCCCGACCATTTCAACATTATTTCTGGCTTGTAAAGTGCAGTGATGCGCCCTGGAGGTATCAAACTATTTCAAACAACTTTTTCCCACCTTTCAAACACGTATTCCCGGGTAAACATGTTATGTTTTGACCCTGGTGGTCTTTGTCCTGATTTAACACAGTTCCCCCAACTTTTAACACTAATGTACCCATGTTTGTAACACTATTCCTGGGTAAAATGTTATGTTTTCACCCTGGTTGTCTTTGTCCTGCTGCTGCTGCAGCAGCCTGGTTCTCAGGGTACTCCATGTCCATATTTAAGACAGTTTCCCCGCATCTTAATCACTATTTCCCGCCTTAGAAGGTGAAGTTCTCTCCACACTTTTCCTCCTAAAATGATTTAAAATCATTATTTTTGCATTTAAATGCATGTATCTTATCATTAATATGGTTCTCTGAAACAATGCACATACTCTGGAGCTCATTGGGGTCCTGCATATGCTTTAATTAGGCCTTTTAATACTTTTTTCCCATGAAAATGATTTTTAATCACTATCATGGGGCCATATAAATCCAATTCCCGGTAATCCGGAGAACAATTGTACCTTTTACTATTTAAATGTATTTGTATATTTTTGGGCTATAAAAGTGACATTTCTGGATGATTTTGTCAGTTTATGGAGCTTGGGCCACACATCCTGGAGGTTCCAGGCCGAATGTGGGTGCTCATAGTTGCCAACGGAGTAGGGGCTCGAAAAAGCTCAACCCTTTGGCGATTCGGGACGTTTTTTCCCCTCCTCCGTTGTAAGTTGCAACGGAGAAGTGGAAAAGTGTCTGGGGCTTCATTTCCCCTTCTCCGTCGAAAATCTTCATCCATCCATTTCAGACTACAGTCTGCACAAAATCGTAAACCCGGATTTTGGGTGCAAAAAGACGGCTGTCTGATATCCTGGAGGAATGTATCTGCTCCATGTGCACTCTGGCTCGGATAGATTTGATACCTGGGAGACCCCCCAGCCTTGTTCTTACAGAACTTTAAGTTTGCAAACTGGTCTCTGGAGGAATGTAAGGGGAGTTTGAGGGGACTCTACCATCATTATGAGGCACTATTTTTGGATACATTTTCTCATTTTCACCCCATTTTCCCTGGTTCTAATTAGATTAGTTTAATAATCAACTCTCGAACAGACATAATGGATTTTACAGAAGAAAAGGGTAGTCTGTTTTTTTATGGGATGTTTTTAGTTTCCAGTGACTGGTTACTTCCTGTGATGCAGCTGAGAGCTGTGGCAGTCAGTCGTAGTGTTTGCAGAGAAGATATGATGGGATGAGGACTCTGAAGCCGACTCAAAGAACAAACACTTATTTAAACTGAATCTAAAACTGTTGGATTGTGTTCATCCCTACAGGATCAGAGATTATGAGACGATCAGAGCCAAGATCCAGAAGACCTGTGAGTACTGAAGCCATATCCTCCATTCATCAAGATATTCTACATTACATCTGATCTTCAAAGGTCTTTATAGTACAACAACAATATATTTTAATTCCATTTTGTTACAGCTCTAGTCAACCATTTTGGCTGCTAAATGTTCTCTTTGTTCAAGTTTAATTATTATTTCTGTGTCACCTCTTCCCTCCATCAGGTGACTCCGATGTGGAACAGGAAGTGAAGACAGACAGAAAGGTGAGAGAGGAGCAGTTGAACAGAGAGAAGTGTATTTATTTCACCACTGAATTCAAATATAATTGTTAGGGCTATCAATTTAAACGCTATAACGCTCACAATTGATCGAAATGATTCAGGTATTCGATTATGAGTTAAGAATATTTCTATTTCATTTGTTTTGTTTCGTTTTTTTAATGGGAGGTGTGTCTAAGAGGATTACACATCACCAAGTTGATGCAATACATGTATATGATGATGCCATTTGAAATATCTGGATCCCCGACGAAATGGGAAATATTCCTATGCTGGACTTCTGTTCTGTGATTGGCTGGTAATACTGTACTCTGATTGGCTGGTAATACTGTGCTGTGATTGGTTGGTAATTATGTGCTGTGATTGGCTGGTAATACGGTACTCTGATTGGCTGGTAATACTGTGCTGTGATTGGTTGGTAATTATGTGCCGTGATTGGCTGGTAATACTGTACTCTGATTGGTTGGTAATACTGTGCTGTGATTGGTTGGTAATACTGCGCTGTGATTGGCTGGTAATACTGTGCTGTGATTTGCTGACAATACTGTGTTTTGACCGTTTGAAATTGACGATGAACTCATATGATCCAGACTCATTTGCATTTTTCAAATAATACATAAATAACTTTGTTTGTTCCAGGCTCCTCCTGAATCCTTCTCACCTGAACACACAACTGGATCTCCATACAGGTAATGCTCTAACATGAGCAAACATTATTTAAACACATTCAAAATATAGGTTTATTGTGTTTCATTTCATGTCTTTCACCATGAGGTATTGCATCCAATCTCTTTCTAACAGACATACATACAATAATGCAAGGCTTGTTGTAGTAACCTGTCCCCTGTGTGTCTACAGATTCAGGTGTCCTGGTCCAGGTGAGTTCCAGTGTGCTTCGACTGGCCTGGTGTTCGTCATGGCTCAGGAGGCGGAGCTTATGTACAGGACGGTCCCTTGGGAGGAGAGTCTCCTCCAATCAGCTGACAAGCAGGCAGCAGGGCCGCTGTTCGAGGTGAAGAGTTCTGATGAAGCTGCCGTCTGCCAGCTGCACCTGCCACACAGTGAGACAGAGGATGGTAAAGACCTCTAGTGTTAACAAATGTACACTTGTATAATGTTTCTGTGGCACCATTTCATATCCACTGCCGCTCAAAGGTTATGAAGCAGCTTTATTAAAATAGTTACAACAGTATAATTCAGACACCAAATGTATTATTTACATTAAAATAGTTTCGTCCCCAAAAGAAGACATTATGAAAACGTCAATTTATTCGTTTTATGACATTATTGATCATTATTGAAAAGAATCTCTTTATTCGTTTTTATGCATAGAAATGACACTTCGTAAACAAGAGAGACTTTCTATCAGCAAAACAAACAAAACAGAAAAATAAATAAAGAAGAAAAGAAAATAGAAACACAGCCCAAATAATATTCAAGTGTCTTCATTCTCCCGATCATGTTGTCGACCATTGTGCTCCAGGAAGTCGAAAAGGTTTTCCAGATTTCCCAAAACCTATCCATTTTGTTTTTAAGGAAAAACCGTATCCTTTCAAGAGCAAGGTATAAAGTTATCCCTTTCAGCCGTTGAGAAAGTTCACAGGTCGATGGCTCCTTCCATGTGCGCGCTATGCACTGTTTAGCCTCCAAAAAGCAAGCATTGAGCAGAAACGTTACATTCTTGGAAGTTCCAAAGTCATGAGGGTATATATTCAGGATACACCATTTAGGATCGAGAGGTACCTCTTTACCAATACACACACTAATCAGCTCAAACACCCTTTTCCAAAAGGAGATGATTTGTTGGCCCTCCCACATACAGTGAAAGAGCGCCCCCTTCACGTTGGTACATGTAATGCATGCATCAGGAATATTAGGATTAAAGTGGTGCAACCTAGCTGGAGTAATGTACCGTCTGGTTAGCCATGTATACTGTTGTCCTTTGGAGTGTGTGTTCGTTGTTTGAGCCACGGAGCAAGCCTTTGACCATCCCTCCTGTTATAATTAGTTTTAATTTAAGTTTTCATTTCCTCCAGGCCTGCAATATATTGTTTGAGGATTATTTACATGCATTTGCAAAATGATTGTATAATAAGGATACTTGACCCCTGGCTTCTTGATGTTTCCTAAAGTGGACTGGGGGGGAAGTTCTGAGCCACCCTGGCAGGACCTTATAAAACTCCAGAGTTGGAGATATTTGAAAAAGTGCTTTGCAGGAATTCCATATGTGGTTCTGAGCTCTTTAATTTACATGCATGGAGCTTCTTTACCAATACCTTTGGTAGACCAAAGTCTGGGTCTGCCCTGCCTGGCTGAAATCCATCATTCCCAACAATTGGTGAGAATTGGGAAAGGTTCTGTATCTCACCAAATTATTTCAGAACACTGTGCCAAACCAAAATCGTGTTTTTGAGAAAGGGGCTCCTTGTCTCTTTAATTTATTTTATTTTATTTGCTGCGTAAATATAAAGGTTTATGGCCACAACAGTGACAGGGATTCCATTGTGATCCATGCAGGGGGGTTATCCTTCGAGGCCACTCTCGAGTCACCTCTCGAGTTCCCTCGAGTCACCTCTCGAGTCCCCTCTCGAGTCCCCTCTCGAGTCCCCTCTCGAGTGCCCCTCTCCAGTCCCCTCTCCAGTCCCCTCTCCAGTCCCCTCTCGAGTTCCCTCCCAGTCCCCTCTCGAATCCCCTCTCGAGTCCCCTCTCGAGTCCCCTCTCGAGTCCCCTCTCCAGTTCCCTCTTGAGTCCCCTCTCGAGTTCCCGCTCCAGTCCCCTCTCGAGTTCCCTCTCTAGTCCCCTCTCGAGTTCCCTCTCTAGTCCCCTCTCGAGTTCCCTCTCGAGTCCCCTCTCGAGTCCCCTCTCCAGTCCCCTCTCCAGTCCCCTCTCCAGTCCCCTCTCTAGTTCCCTCTCGAGTCCCCTCTCGAGTCCCCTCTCCAGTCCCCTCTCGAGTCACTTCTCTAGTCCCTCCTCTAGTCACTTCTCTAGTCTCTCCTCTGGTCCCTTCCCAAGTCCCTTCTCTAGTCCCTTTTCTAGTCCCGTCTCTAGTCCCATCTCTAGTCCCTACTCAATTTCCTTCTCAAGTCTCTCCTCAAATCAATTCCCTATTCCCATCTATAGTCCCACCGAGGCTCCTCTCGAGTCTCTTCTCGAGTCCCCTCTCGAGTCCCCTCTCTAGTTCCCCCTTGGTTCCCCTCTGGAGTCTCCTCTCGAGTCTCCTCTTGAGTCCCCTCTCTAGTTCCCCCTTGGTTCCCCTCTCGAGTCTCCTCTCGAGTCTCCCTCTCTAGTTCCCCCTTGGTTCCCCTCTGGAGTCTCCTCTCGAGTCCCCTCTCTAGTTCCCCCTTGGTTCCCCTCTGGAGTATCCTCTGGAGTCTCCTCTCGAGTCCCCTCTCTAGTTCCCCCTTGGTTCCCCTCTGGAGTCTCCTCTCGAGTCTCCTCTCGAGTCCCCTCTCTAGTTCCCCTCTGGAGTCTCCTCTCTAGTCCCATCTCTAGTCCCTACTCAATTTCCTTCTCAAGTCTCTCCTCAAATCAATTCCCTATTCCCATCTATAGTCCCCACCTCTAGTCACTTCTCTAGTCCCTTCTCAAGTCCCTACTCTAGTCCCATCTCGAGTTCCCCTCTCGAGTCCCCTCTCGAGTTCCCCTCTCGAGTCTCCCTCTCGAGTCCCCTCTCGAGTTTCCTCTCGAGTCACCTTTCTAGTCACCTCTCGAGTTCCCTTCTCAAGTCTCTTGTCTAGTCCCTCTTCTAGTCCCTCCTCTAGTCCCTCCTCGAGTCCCCTCTCTAGTTCCCCCTTAGTTCCCCTCTCGAGTCTCCTCTCGAGTCCCCTCTCTAGTTCCCCCTTGGTTCCTCTCTCGAGGCTCCTCTCGAGTCTCTTCTCGAGTCTCCTCTCGAGTCCCCTCTCTAGTTCCCCCTTGGTTCCCCTCTCGAGTCTCCTCTCGAGTCCCCTCTCTAGTTCCCCCTTGGTTCCCCTCTCGAGTCTCCTCTCGAGTCCCCTCTCTAGTTCCCCCTTGGTTCCCCTCTGGAGTCTCCTCTCGAGTCCCTCTCAGTTCCCCCCGGTTCCCCTGGAGTCTCCTCTCGAGTCCCCTCTCTAGTTCTCCCTTGGTTCCCCTCTGGAGTCTCCTCTCGAGTCCCCTCTCTAGTTCCCCCTTGGTTCCCCTCTGGAGTCTCCTCTGGAGTCTCCTCTCGAGTCCCCTCTCTAGTTCCCCCTTGGTTCCCCTCTGGAGTCTCCTCTGGAGTCCCCTCTCTAGTTCCCCCTTGGTTCCCCTCTGGAGTCTCCTCTCGAGTCACATCTCAAGTCCCTACCCAGTGTCCTGGTCCGTTGGAGGTTCCGCTGGGGGTCCTGCCAACTCCATGTCCTGTCCCGTTGGAGGCCCCGCCAACTACTCCTCTGCTGGGGGTCCTGCCAATCCTATGTCCGTGCCGTTGTAGGTTCTGCTGGAGGTCCTGCCAACCCTATGTCCTGTGCCGTTGCAGGTTCCGCTGGGGGTCCTGCCAATCCCATGTCTTGTTCCGTCGGAGGTCCCGCCGTCATCTGTCTCGCCGGGGGTCCTGCCAACTCCTGGTCCTCTTCCGTAGGGGATCCTGCCGAAGCCTGTCCCACCAGCTCTGGTTCCTGTCCGGCCGACACCGCGTCCTGCCCGGCCTCCGGAGCTGTCCCGTCAGCGCTTTCCTGCCCGGCCTCCGGAGCTGTCTGGTCTTCGTCCAAGAGCCCGGCCCCCTGAGAGCCGCGGTCTACGCCCTCGAGCCCGGCGCCCTGACTCTTCCTGCCGCTGCCTTCACCCTCATGCTTGGCCCCCTGAGTTCGCCCGCTGTGGCCTTCGCCCCATCTTGGACTCCGCCTTGCCCCCGGGCCGTCCGCCCGAGTCCCCCACCTTGGACTCTGCCTTGCCCCCGGGCCGTCCGCCTGAGATCCCTTCCGGGTCCTCCGCTGTGCTCCTGGGCTGTCAGCCCAAGACCCGTCCTCCAGACCCCCTCCACCCACCCTGGTTGCCCTAGTTCTGCTAATTGTATTCTTGAAATAAAGGCTTTGTTCAGCGTTATCTGCATTTGGGTCCTGCTTGCTTCACTCACCGTAACAAAAGCATTCATAGTTTATTAAATGAACATGCCCTCAGACACTTTTTCCCGGTACCGGGGTCTCTCGGGCTTAACAGAATTCTAACGTAACCCTTGTATGGTGTTCATATGTTTGTTACTCAGCCAGTGTTCTCCGGTCTGGTGGACCCGCTGCCTTCTTGGGCTTGAATTCAAATCAAACTATGTTGTGATAAAATACTCAACAGATGTCCACTTCATCTCAATCACAAGCATCATAAACAGCAGATATGGTTCATATTACCTTTGTTAGATCACATTCATGAATTAAAGTGCGACTTGGTTTGTGCCCAGAGACCGGCTGGTCCTGCGGCTTGTGTTTTTTTTTGTAACTAGCCGACACCCAATCTCATCTTCTTCTTGGAAGTCACCGTCAGACTGAGCATTCTCAGAAAGGTGAACCTCACATTCTGAAACCTCTTCCTCTGCATCAGTGCTTCTCAAAGTGTGGTCCGCGGACCGCTGGTGGTCCCACAGACCTGAATACCATACAAGGGTTCAACTGGCCCACTTCAGCTGTGACATTTAAATTGTACCTTTTTAAATTCTTCCGACTTTAGAGGAATATCCTCTCACATGGTCGGTGTTCAAAAAACACACTAAAACTTTCATTCAACAAAACCAAAGAACTTAAAGCTCTGGAGCGTTCTGCCTCTCAGCCAGTGCTTTCATGCTGCACACAGGGACAGAGGACCAAGACACACCTTCAAACCCATAGATGTGAGGGAAGGTCATGACCTCAGGTGTGCATGACTGGACATGTCCAGACATGTTCTCCTATGGTATGGCCTAAACACATGTTGGGCTCCAGTACTTTCCATTGAGCCAGGGGCTCCTGTGCGCAGCCTGCTGCGAGGGAAGACCACCGTCTCCCCTCTTTAAGTTGTCCCAGTCCAAAAGGTGGGATGATTTTATTGGAAGAAAATGGTCCACGCTTTTACCTTCTCTCGTTACAATGTGACAATCACACAGATATATCATGCTGCAAACCTTTTCTAATATAAACCTTAATTCACAGTTTTACATTTCTTACATTACATTTTAACTTCAACTGGCCCACTTCAGCTGTGACATTACATTGTAACCTCAACTGGCCCACTTCAGCTGTGACATTACATTGTAACCTCAACTGGCCCACTTCAGCTGTGACATTACATTGTAACCTCAACTGGCCCACTTCAGCTGTGACATTACATTGTAACCTCAACTGGCCCACTTCAGCTGTGACATTAAATTGTACGTTTTAAATTCTTCCGACAGAATGTAATATAACATCGTTAAACTACAATCGGCCTAAACTCAATGTAACAAACCACTCGTTTGTAAATACTGTGATTACTGAAGAACATGAAATATAATGCGTTCTCATTGCGGGTTGCGCAAGAATATATTTGATTATATTAACTTTTGTTTAATTATTCAACTTAATATGGAGACGCCAACCGGTTCCAGAGATAAATATACCCAAAAGATCAACGTCCACTTGTTTTGATCGATCTTGATCCTGGGTGCTTCTGATCTGTTATAGTTTGGATTCCTGAAGTCCGTCTGCTCCGTCCTGCACCCGCAGTTTCCATTCACCGTCTCACCTGCTGCTCACTCTCTGTCTCTTCTGCTCCCATTAGCTTTACTGCAGTATTCAACCCTCACCAGACACCCGCTGCCGGTTATCAGATTGCCTACCCGGTTCCGACCCTGCCTGTCCCCGACCTGCCTGCTCTGCCTAACCCCTGACCCTGCCTGTCCCTGACCTGCCTGTCCCCGACCTGCCTGTCCCCGACCTGCCTGCTCTGCCTGACCTCTGACCCTGACTGTCCCTGACCTGCCTGACCCCCGACCTGCCTGCTCTGCCTGACCTCTGACCCTGCCTGTCCCTGACCCTGACTGTCCCTGACCTGCCTGTCCCCGACCTGCCTGTCCCCGACCTGCCTGCTCTGCCTGACCTCTGACCCTGCCTGTCCCCCGACCTGCCTGTCCCCGACCTGCCTGCTCTGCCTGACCTCTGACCCTGACTGTCCCTGACCTGCCTGACCCCTGACCCTCTGCCCGCCCTGACTCACCTTCTGCCCGCTGTCCTCTGGATCGTTGGCCTGCACATCATCCGGTATCCCTCTGCGCTGCTATTATTACCAATAAAGTACGTTACCAATACTCCGTGGTTTCTCCAGTGCTGCATTTGGGTCCTTCGTAAGATTGTGACACCTAAAGCTGGTTGTCTACTATTTCTTCTTCTTCTTCTTCTTCTTCTTCTTCTTCTGGCTGAATCTGATTGTTCAGAACTATACAAGTCTTGGCAGAAGTCCTGAAAAGTATCATTGATGTATGTTGGGTCAGATGTAACTGCCCCTTTATCGCTTTCTCTGATTGCAGTTGTTTAATACGCCAGGCTAAGAGTTCACAAGCCTTCTCACCTTGTTCAAAGTGAGACTGCCTTCATTTCATCAAACTATAAGTTGCTTTGTTTGCAGACAGAACATTATACGTGTGGCCCTCGTGTTGTGAAGCTCTGTGTTAGGCTGACGGCAGGGATTTTGGAAGATATGGGTCTCAAGTTGTTTAATGGATTCCAGTGACTAGTATAACTTATCATCTGACCTCTTAGAAATGCTTTAACCCTTATGTTGTGTCCGGGTCTCCCATGACCCGTTTCAAGTTAAAATGATATAATAATACGCTCAAGGCTTCATGATATCCTCCACAGCAGCTATAGAAACACTACAACACCGATTTTGACAATTTTTGCCAAGTCTGAAGGTCTCTAAAAAAGAAAGTGTATGATTTGGTCCTGGGGTCCGGGGAGACCAGGCAGGCAGAATTGTTTTTGGGCGACTCGAGGTCAGATTTGGCCCAATCAAGATTCATCTTTGACTTTAGACGAGATTAAAATCTCCACCTGAGATGAGAACGCCAGGCAGAGCAGCCAGCGTTAGGGACAGGTTATCATCGTTCGGTCCATACGCATTCGGATTTCACATTCACTGTAACACCCGATCAGTTCGGAGTACTCAAAACTTTCGTGGAAACTGATTACCACCAAGTTTTAAGTAAACTAACTTAAGACTATAGAGTTTGATTAATCAAAAATGATAAGTTTCAAGGAGCTTTGCAAGCCGTTTGAGAATGTATTCCATATCCTTGATTTCAGACGGCAGCTGCCTACACTGGTTGGCTCTTTGATTGCACGTGTTGGACATATGGGCACACTAGCTCTGCTTTACTCGTTGAATACACAATTATACTAGTCACTCTTTTTCAGCAACTCGTGGCACTTTTGTCCGACTGGTTCCCACGTAAGCCGGTGACGCCAGAACCAGCGCCAGCAGCACCAAAGCGCCAACTGGTCAGAGTTGTTGCAGCGCAGTTGACTTTAAGTGTCACTAGTACGGTCAGAGGGCCACCAGTTCATCAAACAGCGGACAGGTTGGGCGAGCACATCCCGGGTGATACGTCACAAACACGTGGCAACATGTGTGACGAAGGTGTTGCGCTGGACTATATCAGGCAATCGAAAGTGAAACTGAATTTCAAATGTGAAATGTTACCAATATACTCACGGACCACTAGGGGGCGCTCAAGGACCACCATTGGTCCGCGGACCACACTTTGAGAAGCACTGGTGTAGGGTGTACGTTCTGATGTGTGTGCATACCGGTTGATTTAAACATTTAAATCGAAAAATACTATTGAAACGAAAATGCCAGGAGAGAGACTTGCACCCCTAAACACACATTGTGTAGCCGTCACAATGTGGATGATACTTTGACTCGCGCCTCTCCCTGATCTTTGTGACGGACCAAGCACTCTTCCAGCAGGATCGTGGCACACTTCAGAGATGTTGACCTGCCCTGTGAAAGGAGACGTATCTCTGCATTCGTCAGCATCTGAGCCGGGACGCTGCCGACGATAAGAGAGGACTCTGAGTACACACTCGAGGTAAAGAGAGAAGCAAGTAGTGAAGGAGCAGCCGGTGTAAGAGCAGGTGTTATCATGCAACACGAGTCCCTGTATTCACTTAGATCAGAGGGGTTCCATCTGTGTCCCCCGAGGGCCACACACTGAAAGATATACGAAGGGCTGGGCCGCTCACTCGAGGTGCATCGCCTCATACGTTCAGTTATAGACGAGCAAAGTCGATCGAATGGTAAACGGTGCTTGTGAGCGTTGGCAGCTCATCCCTACACGGGAGCCTCAGAGTGATTAAAACAAGGAGAAACAGAGCGGTGCAGGAACGAGAGTCAGCATGTCTCCACTTCCCTGTTCCTCGTCTCAGAGCCAATGGGATCTCTCCGTAGGGTTCTGGAAGCTATCTGAACGAAGGTCTGAGGTTGCTACCGAGCGGTTGAACAGGACTACAGAAGTCGTGGAGGCCGTCGTACGTCATGACGCCGAACACGTGAACACTCCGAGTTAGTTTCTGTTCCATCTAGAGTCTGAGTCTTTGAATCTGGATCTGAAGTCGGCGTGACGTTGAAGTCGTGCTGCTGTAGCTCCTTTATAGCATCGCGTTAGCATGTAGCTTCTGGCCTT
>CM070490.1:651401-653901 GCA_036324585.1 Champsocephalus esox
TACACATACTACACATACTACACGTACTATTGATGCTACACATACTACACGTACTACTAATACTACAAATACTACACGTACTACACATACTACACGTACGATTGATGCTACACATAATACTGATACTACACATACTACTAATACTACACATACTACACATACTACACATACTACACATTCTACAAATACTACACATACTACACATACTACACGTACTATTGATGCTACACATACTACTGATACTACACATACTACACGTACTACACGTACTACTGATACTACACATACTACACGTACTATTGATGCAACACGTACTACACGTACTACACGTACTACACTACTACATACTCGTCTCTGTCTCCAGAGGAACTTCTGTGTGATTTTGACCTCAAACTGAAACTTTATTCCCCGTTGTTTCCTGCTGTGTTTCACCGTGACCTCTGACCTCAGGTCCCGGCAGCTGTGAGGTGAGGTCAAGGCGCCTCCTGCACTCCCCCCCTCCCCCCCTCCCTCCCCCCCTCAGTGCGCCGCAGACGGCAGCTTCCTGCCCGTCCAGTGCAAACTCATCAACACCTCAGACAGCACCGAGCTGGACCTGCTGCTCACCTTCAACAGGTGTGTGTGTGTGTGTGTGCCCGTGTGTGCCCGTGTGTGTGTGTGTGTGTTTGTGTGTGTGCCCGTGTGTGGTGTGTGCCCGTGTGTGTGTGTGTGTGTGTGTGTGCCCGTGTGTGCCCGTGTGTGTGTGTGTGTGCCCGTGTGTGTGTGTGTGTGCCCGTGTGTGTGTGTGTGCGCCCGTGTGTGTGTGTGTGTGCGCCCTGTGTGTGTGTGTGTGCCCGTGTGTGTGTGTGTGTGCCTGTGTGTGTGTGTGTGCTCGTGTGTGCCGTGTGTGGTGTGTGCCCGTGTGTGTGTGTGTGTGTGTGTGCCTGTGTGTGCCCGTGTGTGTGTGTGTGTGTGTGTGTGTGTGTGTGTGCCCGTGTGTGGTGTGTGCCCGTGTGTGTGTGTGTGTGTGCGTGTGTGTGTGTGTGTGTGTGTGTGTGTGTGTGTGTGTGAAAGAAACCTGTATATTTTACTTGTTAAGAACCTGAAGCATGCAGTAGTGCAACCTCGTATTAAAACCCAGCCTGGATCCCACAGTTCTGGCTCAGTTTAGGTCCATTTCCAAAATGCCTTTTATGTCAAAGATCCTGGAGAAGATGGTCTCTAGGCAAATTATGTTCTTACAACATACGGGAAGTTTTCCAATCCGGTTGTAAAACTATACACAGCACTGAAACAGCGCTTTTAAGAGTCTTTAATGACATCCTCGTATCTACTCACTCCGGGGACTGCGTGGTGCTCCTGCTTATTGACTTAGCGGCTGCTTTCGATACAGTCCACCACGACATCCTGATCTCCCGCTCGATACAGTCGACCACGACATCCTGATCTCCCGCTCGATACAGTCGACCACGACATCCTGATCTCCCGCTCGGAGCAGTGGGTGGGCATCCAGGGGAAAGCCCTGGAATGGTTCAGGTCATATTTGAAGGACAGAACTTTCTCTGTCAGCCTGGGTGACTCCGAGTCATCCTCTGCTCCACTCCTGTATGGGGTCCCACAGGGCTCAGTATTAGGCCCCCTGCTATTCTCCCTCTATGTGCTCCCTCTTGGGTCCATTTTTAGAAAGCACGGCGTCGCATTCCACCGCTATGCTGACGATAGCCAGATGTATGTCCCTCTAACAAAGAAGGAGGATTACCTACTTAGCCCACTGCTAAAGGGCCCAGACGACACGAAGGCCTGGATGGCGCGCAACTTCCTTAAACTCAACGAAGGACAAACAGAAGTGATGGTTTTTGGTAGCACCACTGACACCACTTCTGTAGACCTGGGTCCCTTGCATCAGTACACCAAGCCCACCGTTACGACCCTTGGTATTCATTTAAATCCCTAAATGGCTTGACCCCACCACCTTGCTGAGCTGCTACACGCCGAGCCGCCCTCTCAGGTCAGCGGACCAGCCGCTCCTGAGCGTGCCTCAAACCAGGTCAAAGCTCAGAGGGCCGTTGCTTCTCTGGCGTTGCCCCTGGAGACCAGACGGGCCTCCACACCGCCTGCTTTCACATCGCTTCTTAAAACCCACCTCTTCTCCTCAGCGTTTCATCATCTTTCAGAGCGTTGCTTTTTTGCATTTAAATAGTTTTTACTTGTGTTATGGCGTGTGGGCGGAGCTGCGTGTTATCTGTTTGCCTGGACAGCACTTTGGTCTGGAGGTTGAAATAAAGTTGTATTGTATTGTAGTCTACGGCAACAGCCCTGTGTGTTGATATCCACACAGTTAGTGTTCAGTGACGTTGATGTATTTTCCTAATGTTGCCGTCTTGATTGTTTTGTTTACCAACACAGTTGTTGTTCCGTTATTGTTTACAACATCCGTCCTGCTGTTGCTTCAGGTTCCCAGAAGCCTTCGACACGTTCACCGGCTTCCGGAAGCTTTTCCCCCGCCGTGTCCTCCTACTGC
>CM070490.1:656401-658901 GCA_036324585.1 Champsocephalus esox
CTGATTGTCTCTCTCTTGTCTCCCCCTCAGGTCCTCCCCCTCTGATTGTCTCTCTCTTGTCTCCCCCTCAGGTCCTCCCTCCTCTGATTGTCTCTCTCTTGTCTCCCCCTCAGGTCCTTCCTCCTCTGATTGTCTCTCTCAGCGTCGTCTGGTTTTCTCCCGTCTGTTCTCCGGTCCGGCCCCCTCCCACACGATGAGGCCTCCCTCACCCCCCTGCCTCCCCCTCCCCCCCCCTCCAGACGGGGGATGAGGACCCCTCCTCCCTCCTCTCTCTGATGGGGGAGGTTCTGCAGGGCGTCTTCCCCTCGGTGGGGGAGGCTCTGAGCGCTCTCTCCCTCTCCTCCCCCCCCCGCCTGCAGGAGACCCTGTTTGGAGGGAGGTTCCTGCAGAACATCAGTGGGGGCGTGGGGGTGAGAGGAGCGGTGGTGGGGGAGGGACTCTCCCCCCTGAACCGGGGGAGAGTCCAGACCGTCATCAGAGCTCTGAAGGACCCCAACTTCCTGTCCAACCTGCAGGAGGTCCTGAGGAGCAGCAGCCAATCAGAGGCCTCCCTGCAGCAGGTCAGACTGTTTGTGATTGTTTACCTGCTGCATGTGGTTGTTTACCTGCTGCATGTGGTTGTTTACCTGCTGCATGTGGTTGTTTACCTGCTGCAGGTGTTGTCTCCTGTGCTGCGCTCCTGCTCCAGAGGCTCGTCAGCCCGCTTCGTGCCGCGCTGCTCCCCCGGTGGAGACTTCCTGCCGCTGCAGTGTGGGGGGGGGAGGACCATCAGTGCCGGACCAGCAGGGGGCGCTGTCACCTGTGAGACAACACTAAACTATAAGAACTCTAAAGAACATAACTCCAATAGCATGTCTGGGTTAGGAAGCATTAGGTCCCTAGTATTAAAACATATTTAATGTTATACAGATATTAGTCTAAAGGGACTGTGGTGGGGGTCTAAAGGGACTGTGGTGGGGGTCTAAAGGGACTGTGGTGGGGGTCTAAAGGGACTGTGGTGGGGGTCTAAAGGGACTGTGGTGGGGGTCTACAGGGACTGTGGTGGGGGTCTAAAGGGACTGTGGTGGGGGTCTAAAGGGACTGTGGTGGGGGTCTAAAGGGACTGTGGTGGTGGTCTAAAGGGACTGTGGTGGGGGTCTAAAGGGACTGTGGTTGGTGGTGGTCTAAAGGGACTGTGGTGGGGGTCTAAAGGGACTGTGGTGGGGGTCCAAAGGGACTGTGGTGGGTGGTGGTCTAAAGGGACTGTGGTGGGGGTCTAAAGGGACTGTGGTGGGGGTCAAAGGGACTGTGGTGGGGGTCTAAAGGGACTGTGGTTGGTGGTGGTCTAAAGGGACTGTGGTGGGGGTCTAAAGGGACTGTGGTGGGGGTCCAAAGGGACTGTGGTTGGTGGTGGTCTAAAGGGACTGTGGTGGGGGTCTAAAGGGACTGTGGTGGGGGTCAAAGGGACTGTGGTGGGGGTCTAAAGGGACCTGTGGCTGTGAAGTCCGCCCGCTGCAGGAAGGAAGGACCTTTATATACTGTATGACTAAAACTAAGGAGGACGCTTTGAAGGACACCACAGCTGTGCTGGCTGACTCGCCGCATGTCACACACACAAGTTTATGTCTTTGAACATCTCTCAAAGTACTAATCGTTCATCTTTGTTTATTCTGTTGTACTATAAGTACTATTTTATTTTTACTTTTGTTCCTCGAGTTACAGAAGTGTTCTGTTGTGTTTCAGGTCCAGAGGGAGCGACCCAGGAGCCTCCGTCCTCTGAAGGTCAGACACAAACACACATCTGAAAAGAAACAAAATCAACTCGAAAAAAAGAGAAAAATATGATTTGTTTTTTAAATCTTATCAATATTAAAAAATGAAATCCCCAAAATCAGATTTGTATAGAGTTTCTGACGAACAGAAATATTTTGCCTTGTGGTTTGAGCGCGCTCCTGCTACCCGGGGAGGACGCGCCCTGATCCTGTCAGGAGACATGCAGCCGGTGAGGGGGGGACGAGACCCTTTCCAAACAAAGGACAAAACATCCCATGAAGCACTTTTAGAAGCCGCCCCCCCCCCAACGGAGCCCTGACCTCTCCCTGTGTCCTGATCCAGTTCGTCGCGTGTCCCCCCCCCAACAGAGCCCTGCCCTCTCCCTGTGCCCTGATCCAGTTCGTCGCGTGTGCCCCCCCCAACAGAGCCCTGCCCTCCCCCTGTGTCCTGATCCAGTTCGTCGCGTGTCCCCCCCCCAACAGAGCCCTGCCCTCTCCCTGTGTCCTGATCCAGTTCGTCACGTGTCCCCCCCCCAACAGAGCCCTGCCCTCTCCCTGTGTCCTGATCAGTTCGTCGCGTGTCCCCCCCCCAACAGAGCCCTGCCCTCTCCCTGTGTCCTGATCCAGTTCGTCACGTGTCCCCCCCCCAACAGAGCCCTGCCCTCTCCCTGTGTCCTGATCCAGTTCGTCGCGTGTCCCCCCCCCAACAGAGCCCTGCCCTCTCCCTGTGTCCTGATCCAGTTCGACTG
>CM070490.1:663901-666401 GCA_036324585.1 Champsocephalus esox
GTCGCTGTATGTCCAATCGACACGGTCTAATTGTCCCCCAATCTTCACTTGTATCAGAGCCATCAACGCATCTAAGCGTATTATGGGGTGTCATCAAATGCCGTTGTCATGGCGACAGATCATTCGCCATCAAGTTAGTTCAGAAGTTTGCAGTTCAAATATTCTGCTACTTTTCCAAGCCTTTTTACTTTCTTTTCTTCTCTCATTACACAGTCAAGCCCCCCGTGTTCATGTATCATTTCAATCTAAATGATTAACTTTCTTCTTACACATTACATTTCAGCATAGCAGTTTAGCGTCAGCTTTTCAGCACGAGCAATTTCTTCAGGAATTGCATTCTCAAGTTGATATTAGGTCTTCTCTGGTGGAGGCTTCTGATTGGTCGTTGCTCTCCTCTCCAGGTCCTCTCTGTCCAAACTCCATTACCCATGGTGCACTGCTGTGCCGCCCGGCAGCTGAGGGTCGGCAGAGCTGTGACCTCGTCTGTCACCGTGGTTACCAGAACTCATTTCCTGTCGGCAGCTTCCTGTGTGATAGCGAGGGTCAGCGATGGACCGGAGGCCCCCCTCTGAGCGGAGCCTGTCAAAGTAAGAGCTTCAATATCTGATATTTTCAAAATAAATGTCAGATGGTGGATTCAGCTCAATATCTTTATTTTAATTTCACAAAACATGTCAGGAACAAAACTATTGCTAAATACAAATAATCTGTGTGTGTGTGTGTGTGTGTGTTTGTGTTGTGTGTGTGTGTGTAGTCCCTCAGCCTCTCCTCTCAGTCTCCTCCTCTCAGCTCTGGCTCTTGTCGTCGTCCTGCTCTCAGATCAGCCGTCTGAAACCCCTGCTGTTCACCATGATGGCCAGCAGGGGGCTCTGCTCTGCACAGGTGACACACACACACACACACACACACACACAGCTTGGTGTTAGGCGAGGCAAGTTTATTTAGAAAGCACTTTTCAACACAACTAGTCAGACTTGCAGCGGACCTGCAGGTTTCTGGTAGTTTAGCTTAGCATAATGACTGGGAACAGCTAGCCTGGCTCTGAACACACACACACACACACTAATATGTGTTTTTGTGTGTGTGTGTGTGTGTGTGTGTGTGTGTGTGTGTGTGTGTGGTGTGTGTGTGTGTGTGTGTGTGTGTGTGTGTGTGTGGGTGTGTGTGTAGCTCCCGTTGTCCTCGGTGTCTCTGTGTGACGGCTCCTCGGTGAGTCTGCATTGTGTCGGAGACGATGCCATGAGGTTGACCCTCAGATGGAGCTCCACCCTCTCTGACCTCTCGACCTCTGACCTCCCCGACCTGCACCACGCCGGTGAGAACGTGCACCGACATCCATCCACCATAACACTGAATTAAGGTGGAATTAGTACGAAACTGGGATGTAAGGTACATTCTTCTTAAATTATATTCAAATGAAAGCAGGAATAGTTGCAAAGCTACTTCAGATCCTTCATCGAAATACTTTTCAGTCAAAACAAAGGTTTTAAGTCATAGTTTTTGTTTGTTTAATTCCTTACCTTGTTGTTCTGGATGTAAATGTTTATGTTGACGGTTTTTTATTTTATTTTCATCAGGCCTGCTTCTGAACGAGTCCAGGCTTCTGGAGGGCGTTCAGGGGCTTCTGGGTAATATCCGGTCCATGTTTACATCAGAACCAAAACTGATTTCCATGACAACACCGAGCTACGGCTGTTCCCACGGTTACCGCCTGGCCAATGACGGTGAAGGCTGCAGTAAGTCTATTGATTTGGGTAACCTATTGCAGCAGATATCATATTTATGTCAACATTAGCCTCCTTTAGCTTAGCGGTGGTGACGTGAAGTCATGTGACCGTGCTGTAGTTCCTTTATAGCCCAACATTAGCCTCCTTTAGCTTAGCGGTGGGTGACGTGAAGTCATGTGACCGTGCTGTAGTTGCCTTATAGCCCAACATTAGCCTCCTTTAGCTTAGCGGTGGTGACGTGAAGTCATGTGACGTGCTGTAGTTCCTTTATAGCCCAACATTAGCCTCCTTTAGCTTAGCGGTGGTGACGTGAAGTCATGTGACCGTGCTGTAGTTGCCTTATAGCCCAACATTAGCCTCCTTTAGCTTAGCGGTGGTGACGTGAAGTCATGTGACCGTGCTGTAGTTCCTTTATAGCCCAACATTAGCCTCCTTTAGCTTAGCGGTGGTGACGTGAAGTCATGTGACCGTGCTGTAGTTCCTTTATAGCCCAACATTAGCCTCCTTTAGCTTAGCGGTGGTGACGTGAAGTCATGTGACCGTGCTGTAGTTCCTCTATAGCCCAACATTAGCCTCCTTTAGCTTAGCGGTGGTGATGTGAAGTCATGTGACCGTGCTGTAGTTCCTTTATAGCCCAACATTAGCCTCCTTTAGCTTAGCGGTGGTGACGTGAAGTCATGTGACCGTGCTGTAGTTCCTTTATAGCCCAACATTAGCCTCCTTTAGCTTAGCGGTGGTGACGTGAAGTCATGTGACCGTGCTGTAGTTCCTTT
>CM070490.1:668901-676401 GCA_036324585.1 Champsocephalus esox
GGGGACACGGGGACAACACAGGGTTCACTGAGACCTGAGGGATTATATCCGGCTTGGTTTAGTTTGAAATGTGTTGATATCACTGTGATGGAAACTTCTGGATCAATGGAGACTCAGAGAGACTCAGAGAGACTCAGAGAGACACATAGGGACTCAGAGAGACTCAGAGAGACTCAGAGCAACTCATAGAGACTCATAGAGACTCATAGGGACTCAGAGAGACACATAGGGACTCAGAGAGACTCAGAGAGACTCATAGAGACACATAGGGACTCAGAGAGACTCAGAGAGACACATAGGGACTCAGAGAGACTCATAGATACTCATAGAGACACATAGGGACTCAGAGAGACTCAGAGAGACTCATAGAGACACATAGGGACTCAGAGAGACTCAGAGAGACACATAGGGACTCAGAGAGACACATAGAGACTCAGAGAGACTCAGAGAGACTCAGAGCAACTCATAGAGACTCATAGAGACTCATAGGGACTCAGAGAGACACATAGGGACTCAGAGAGACTCAGAGAGACTCATAGAGACACATAGGGACTCAGAGAGACTCAGAGAGACACATAGGGACTCAGAGAGACTCATAGATACTCATAGAGACCCAGCGAGACTCAGAGAGACTCAGAGGGACCGAGAGAGACTCAGAGAGACACATAGGGCTCAGAGACACATAGAGACACAGAGAGACTCAGAGAGACTCATAGGGACTCAAAGAGACTCATAGAGACACATAGAGACTCAGAGAGACTCATAGAGACACATAGGGACTCAGAGAGACTCAGAGAGACTCAGGGAGACTCAGGGAGACCCAGAGAGACTCAGGGAGACTCAGAGAGACTCATAGAGACTCAGAGAGACACATAGGGACTCAGAGAGACTCTGCGAGACTCATAGAGACCCATAGAGACTCAGAGAGACACATAGAGACACATAGGGACTCAGAGAGACTCAGAGAGACACATAGGACTCAGAGAGACACATAGAGACTCAGAGAGACTCAGAGAGACTCAGAGCAACTCATAGAGACTCATAGAGACTCATAGGGACTCAGAGAGACACATAGGGACTCAGAGAGACTCAGAGAGACTCATAGAGACACATAGGGACTCAGAGAGACTCAGAGAGACACATAGGGACTCAGAGAGACTCATAGATACTCATAGAGACCCAGCGAGACTCAGAGAGACTCAGAGGGACCGAGAGAGACTCAGAGAGACACATAGGGCCTCAGAGACACATAGAGACACAGAGAGACTCAGAGAGACTCATAGGGACTCAAAGAGACTCATAGAGACACATAGAGACTCAGAGAGACTCATAGAGACACATAGGGACTCAGAGAGACTCAGAGAGACTCAGGGAGACTCAGGGAGACCCAGAGAGACTCAGGGAGACTCAGAGAGACTCATAGAGACTCAGAGAGACACATAGGGACTCAGAGAGACTCTGCGAGACTCATAGAGACCCATAGAGACTCAGAGAGACACATAGAGACACATAGGGACTCAGAGAGACTCAGAGAGACTCATAGAGACACAGGGAGACTCAGAGAGACTCAGAGAGACTCAGGGAGACTCAGAGAGACACAGTGAGACTCAGGGAGACTCAGAGAGACACATAGAGACACATAGAGACACATAGGGACTCAGAGAGACACATAGGGACTCAGAGGGACTCAGAGGGACTCAGAGAGACACATAGGGACTCAGAGAGACTCAGAGAGACACATAGAGACTCAGAGAGACTCAGAGAGACACATAGGGACTCAGAGAGACTCATAGAGACACAGGGAGACTCAGAGAGACTCAGAGAGACTCAGGGAGACTCAGAGAGACACAGGGAGACTCAGGGAGACTCAGAGAGACACATAGAGACATATAGAGACACATAGGGACTCAGAGAGACACATAGGGACTCAGAGAGACTCAGAGAGATTCAGAGAGACTCAGGGAGACTCAGGGAGACTCAGATAGACTCATAGAGACTCGGAGAGACACATAGGGACTCAGAGAGACTCAGCGAGACTCATAGAGACTCAGAGAGACACATAGGGACTCAGAGAGACTCAGAGAGACTCATAGAGACACAGGGAGACTCAGAGAGACTCAGAGAGACTCAGGGAGACTCAGAGAGACACAGTGAGACTCAGGGAGACTCAGAGAGACACATAGAGACACATAGAGACACATAGGGACTCAGAGAGACACATAGGGACTCAGAGGGACTCAGAGGGACTCAGAGAGACACATAGGGACTCAGAGAGACTCAGAGAGACACATAGAGACTCAGAGAGACTCAGAGAGACACATAGGGACTCAGAGAGACTCATAGAGACACAGGGAGACTCAGAGAGACTCAGAGAGACTCAGGGAGACTCAGAGAGACACAGGGAGACTCAGGGAGACTCAGAGAGACACATAGAGACATATAGAGACACATAGGGACTCAGAGAGACACATAGGGACTCAGAGAGACTCAGAGAGATTCAGAGAGACTCAGGGAGACTCAGGGAGACTCAGATAGACTCATAGAGACTCGGAGAGACACATAGGGACTCAGAGAGACTCAGCGAGACTCATAGAGACTCAGAGAGACACATAGGGACTCAGAGAGACTCAGAGAGACTCATAGAGACACAGGGAGACTCAGAGAGACTCAGAGAGACTCAGGGAGACTCAGAGAGACACAGGGAGACTCAGAGAGACACATAGAGACACATAGGGACTCAGAGAGACACATAGGGACTCAGAGAGACTCAGAGGGACTCAGAGGGACTCAGAGAGACTCAGAGAGACACATAGAGACACATAGGGACTCAGAGAGACTCAGGGAGACACATAGGGACTCAGAGAGACTCAGAGAGACTCATAGAGACACAGGGAGACTCAGAGACTCAGAGAGACTCAGGGAGACTCAGAGAGACACATAGAGACTCAGAGAGAATCAGAGAGACACATAGGGACTCAGAGAGACTCATAGAGACACAGGGAGACTCAGAGAGACTCAGGGAGACTCAGAGAGACACAGGGAGACTCAGAGAGACTCAGGGAGACTCAGAGAGACTCATAGAGACTCAGAGAGACACATAGGGACTCAGAGAGACTCAGCGAGACTCATAGAGACTCATAGAGACTCAGAGAGACACATAGGGACTCAGAGAGACTCAGAGAGACTCATAGAGACACAGGGAGACTCAGAGAGACACATAGAGACACATAGAGACACATAGGGACTCAGAGAGACACATAGGGACTCAGAGAGACTCAGAGGGACTCAGAGGGACTCAGAGAGACTCAGAGAGACACATAGAGACACATAGGGACTCAGAGAGACTCAGAGAGACACATATAGACTCAGAGAGACACATAGGGACTCAGAGAGACTCAGAGAGACTCATAGAGACACAGGGAGACTCAGAGACTCAGAGGGACTCAGGGAGACTCAGAGAGACACATAGAGACTCAGAGAGACACATAGGGACTCAGAGAGACTCATAGAGACACAGGGAGACTCAGAGAGACTCAGGGAGACTCAGAGAGACACAGGGAGACTCAAAGAGACACATAGAGACACATAGAGACACATAGGGACTCAGAGATACACATAGGGACTCAGAGAGACTCAGAGGGACTCAGAGGGACTCAGAGAGACTCAGAGAGACACATAGAGACACATAGGGACTCAGAGAGACTCAGAGAGACACATAGAGACTCAGAGAGACACATAGGGACTCAGAGAGACTCAGAGAGACTCATAGAGACACAGGGAGACTCAGGGAGACTCAGGGAGACACATAGAGACTCAGAGAGACTGAGAGAGACTCAGAGGGACCGAGAGAGACTGAGAGAGACTCAGAGGGACTGAGAGAGACTAAGAGATACTCAGGGAGACTCAGGGAGACTCAGAGAGACTCAGGGAGACTCAGGGAGACACATAGGGACTCAGAGAGACTCACAGAGACACAGAGAGACTCATATAGACTCAGAGAGACTCAGGGAGACTCAGAGAGACTCGGGGAGACTCAGGGAGACTCAGAGAGACTCAGGGAGAGTCAGAGAGACACATAGGGACTCAGAGAGACTCAGAGGGACTCAGATGGACTCAGAGAGACTCAGAGAGACACATAGAGACACATAGGGACTCAGAGAGACTCAGAGGGACCGAGAGAGACTGAGAGAGACTCAGAGAGACACATAGGGACTCAGAGAGACTCATAGAGACACAGGGAGACTCAGAGAGATTCAGAGAGACTCAGGGAGACTCAGAGAGACACAGGGAGACTCAGGGAGACTCAGGGAGACACATAGAGACTCAGAGAGACTCAGAGAGACTCAGAGAGACTGAGAGAGACTCAGAGAGACCGAGAGAGACCGAGAGAGACTCAGAGAGACTCAGGGAGACTCAGGGAGACACACAGGGACTCAGAGAGACTCACAGAGACACAGAGAGACTCAGAGAGACACATAGAGACTCAGAGAGACTCAGAGAGACACATAGGGACTCAGAGAGACTCATAGAGACACAGGGAGACTCAGAGAGACTCAGAGAGACTCAGGGAGACTCAGAGAGACACATAGAGACACATAGGGACTCAGAGAGACACAGGAAGACTCAGAGAGACTCAGGGAGACTCAGGGAGACTCAGAGAGACTCAGAGAGACTCAGGGAGACTCAGGGAGCCTCAGAGAGACTCAGGGAGACTCAGAGAGACACATAGGGACTCAGGGAGACTCAGGGAGACTCAGATAGACTCAGAGAGACTCAGGGAGACACAGAGAGACTCAGAGAGACTCAGAGAGACACATAGGGACTCAGAGAGACTCATAGAGACACAGGGAGACTCAGAGAGACTCAGAGAGACTCAGGGAGACTCAGAGAGACACAGGGAGACTCAGGGAGACTCAGAGAGACACATAGAGACACATAGGGACTCAGAGAGACATATAGGGACTCAGAGAGACTCAGGGAGACTCAGAGAGACTCAGGGAGACCCAGAGAGACTCAGAGAGACTCAGAGAGACTCATAGAGACTCAGAGAGACACATAGGGTCTCAGAGAGACTCAGCGAGACTCATAGAGACTCAGAGAGACTCAGAGAGACACAGGGAGACTCAGAGAGACTCCGAGAGACTCAGGGAGACTCAGAGAGACACAGGGAGACTCAGAGAGACACATAGAGACACATAGAGACACATAGGGACTCAGAGAGACACATAGGGACTCAGAGAGACTCAGAGAGACTCAGAGAGACACATAGAGACACATAGGGACTCAGAGAGACTCATAGAGACACAGGGAGACTCAGAGAGACTCAGAGAGACTCAGGGAGACTCAGGGAGACTCAGAGAGACACATAGAGACTCAGAGAGACACATAGGGACTCAGAGAGACTCAGAGAGACTCACAGAGACACAGGGAGACTCAGAGAGACACAGGGAGACTCAGAGAGACACAGGGAGACACATAGAGACACATAGGGACTCAGAGAGACACATAGGGACTCAGAGAGACTCAGAGGGACTCAGAGGGACTCAGAGAGACTCAGAGAGACACATAGAGACACATAGGGACTCAGAGAGACTCAGAGAGACACATAGAGACTCAGAGAGACTCAGAGAGACACATAGAGACTCAGAGAGACTCATAGAGACTCAGAGAGACTCAGGGAGACTCAGAGAGACACATAGAGACTCAGAGAGACTCAGAGAGACACATAGAGACTCAGAGAGACTCATAGAGACACAGGGAGACTCAGAGAGACTCAGAGAGACTCAGGGAGACTCAGGGAGACTCAGAGAGACTGAGAGAGACTCAGAGGGACCGAGAGAGACTGAGAGAGACTCAGAGGGACCGAGAGAGACTCAGAGATACTCAGGGAGACTCAGGGAGACTCAGGGAGACACACAGAGACACAGAGAGACTCATATAGACTCAGAGAGACTCAGGGAGACTCAGAGAGACAAAGGGAGACTCAGAGAGACACATAGAGACACATAGAGACACATAGGGACTCAGAGAGACACATAGGGACTCAGAGAGACACATAGGGACTCAGAGGGACTCAGAGAGACTCAGAAAGACACATAGAGACACATAGAGACACATAGGGACTCAGAGAGACTCAGAGAGACACATAGGGACTCAGAGAGACTCAGAGAGACTCATAGAGACACAGGGAGACTCAGAGAGATTCAGAGAGACTCAGGGAGACTCAGAGAGACACAGGGAGACTCAGGGAGACACATAGAGACTCAGAGAGACTCAGAGAGACCGAGAAAGACTCAGAGAGACTCAGGGAGACTCAGGGAGACACACAGGGACTCAGAGAGACTCACAGAGACACAGAGAGACTCAGAGAGACACATAGGGACTCAGAGAGACTCAGAGAGATTCATAGAGACACAGGGAGACTCAGAGAGACTCAGAGATACTCATATAGACTCAGAGAGACTCAGAGAGACTCAGGGAGACTCAGAGAGACACAGGGAGACTCAGAGAGACACATAGAGACACATAGAGACACATAGGGACTCAGAGAGACACATAGGGACTCAGAGAGACTCATAGGGACTCAGAGGGACTCAGAGAGACACATAGAGACACATAGGGACTCAGAGAGACTCAGAGAGACACATAGAGACTCAGAGAGACACAGAGAGACACATAGAGACTCAGAGAGACTCAGAGAGACACATAGGGACTCAGAGAGACTCAGAGAGACTCATAGAGACACAGGGAGACTCAGAGAGATTCAGAGAGACTCAGGGAGACTCAGAGAGACACAGGGAGACTCAGGGAGACACATAGAGACTCAGAGAGACTCAGAGAGACCGAGAAAGACTCAGAGAGACTCAGGGAGACTCAGAGAGACTCAGGGAGACTCAGGGAGACACACAGGGACTCAGAGAGACTCACAGAGACACAGAGAGACTCAGAGAGACACATAGGGACTCAGAGAGACTCATAGAGACACAGGGAGACTCAGAGAGACTCAGAGAGACTCAGGGAGACTCAGAGAGACACATAGAGACACATAGGGACTCAGAGAGACACAGGGAGACTCAGAGAGACTCAGGGAGACTCAGGGAGACACAGAGAGACTCAGAGAGACTCAGGCAGCCTCAGAGAGACTCAGGGAGACTCAGAGAGACACATAGGGACTCAGGGAGACTCAGGGAGACTCAGAGAGACACAGAGAGACTCAGGGAGACTGGGAGACTCAGGGAGACACAGAGAGACTCAGGGAGACACAGAGAGACACAGGGAGACACAGGAGACTCAGGGAGACTCAGAGACTCAGGGAGACTCAGGGAGACTCAGGGAGACACATAGAGACTCAGAGAGACTCAGAGAGACTGAGAGAGACTCAGAGAGACCGAGAGAGACTCAGAGGGACCGAGAGAGACTCAGAGAGACTCAGGGAGACTCAGGGAGACACACAGGGACTCAGAGAGACTCACAGAGACACAGGGAGACTCAGAGAGACTC
>CM070490.1:681401-683901 GCA_036324585.1 Champsocephalus esox
CACCTGAGCCGTGACATCGCCGAGGGCGACCGGGACGCCACCAGGGATTGGTGTCTCCATGGTAACCACAGTAACGATACCTCAGTGATGTCATTTTAACGTGCCTCAGGTGACATCATCACACTTCCTGTTTCAGCCTGTCAGGAGGCGGAGTCTTGTGTGGGCCTGGCCCTCAGTGAGAAGGGGGGGGGCGACCCGCTGCGTCCTCTACCCAGACACCTCCACCTGTGGACTAAGCTCCGCCCCCAACGCACCCAGCCCCGCCTTCTCCTGCAGGCTGGTCATCAGAGAGCCCGCCTCCCAGGTGTACCTGAAGACAGGTGAGTTAATCACAGGGCAGCCAATCAGAGAGAAGATTACGGACAATAACAGAGAAGAGAACAGCCAATCAGAGAGCAGCCAATCAGAGAGCAACCGATTACAGAGAAGAGAGCAGCCAATCAGAGAAGAGAACAGTCAATTACAGAGCAGAGAACAGCCAATCAGAGGACAGCCAATAACAGAGAAGAGAACAGCCAATCAGAGAGCAGCCAATAACAGAGCAGAGAACAGCCAATCAGAGAGCAGCCAATTACAGAGAAGAGAACAGCCAATCAGAGGACAGCCAATAACAGATAAGAGAACAGCCAATCAGAGAGCTGCCAATAACAGAGAAGAGAACTGCCAATCAGAGAGCCGCCAATAACAGAGAAGAGAACTGCCAATCAGAGAGCAGCCAATAACAGAGAAGAGAACTGCCAATCAGAGAGCAGCCAATAACAGAGAAGAGAACTGCCAATCAGAGAGCAGCCAATAACAGGGAAGAGAACTGCCAATCAGAGAGCAGCCAATCAGAGAAGAGAACAGACAATTACAGAGCAGAGAACAGCCAATCAAAGGGCAGCCAATCAGAGAGAAGATTACGGACAATGACAGAGAAGAGAACAGCCAATCAGAGAGCAACCGATTACAGAGAAGAGAGCAGCCAATCAGAGAAGAGAACAGACAATTACAGAGCAGAGAACAGCCAATCAGAGAGCACCCAATCAGAGAGCAGCCAATTACAGAGAAGACAACAGCCAATCAGAGAGGAGCCAATAATTGAGAAGAGAACAGCCAATCAGAGAGCAGCCAATTACAGAGAAGACAACAGCCAATCAGAGAGCAGCCAATAATTGAGAAGAGAACAGCCAATCAGAGAGCAGCCAATTACAGAGAAGACAACAGCCAATCAGAGAGGAGCCAATAATTGAGAAGAGAACAGCCAATCAGAGAGCAGCCAATTACAGAGAAGACAACAGCCAATCAGAGAGCAGCCAATAATTGAGAAGAGAACAGCCAATCAGAGAGCAGCCAATTACAGAGAAGACAACAGCCAATCAGAGAGCAGCCAATACTTGAGAAGAGAACAGCCAATCAGAGAGCAGCCAATTACAGAGAAGACAACAGCCAATCAGAGAGCAGCCAATAATTGAGAAGAGAACAGCCAATCAGAGAGCAGCCAATTACAGAGAAGACAACAGCCAATCAGAGAGGAGCCAATAATTGAGAAGAGAACAGCCAATCAGAGAGCAGCCAATTACAGAGAAGACAACAGCCAATCAGAGAGCAGCCAATAATTGAGAAGAGAACAGCCAATCAGAGAGCAGCCAATTACAGAGAAGACAACAGCCAATCAGAGAGCAGCCAATACTTGAGAAGAGAACAGCCAATCAGAGAGCAGCCAATCACAGAGCAAAAGACAGCCAATCAGAGAGCAGCCGATCACAGAGCAGTCGCCTGTCTTTCAGAGCGGTTGCCGTTGGTTACGTCCGTTTCCATCCCGGGCCATGGGATCCTGCGTGGCGTTGCCGTGGAGACCTCCGTGGGCTCTGATAAGAGGACAGTGGTTCAGTTCCTGGGTGTTCCCTACGCGCGTCCACCAATAGGATTGCTGCGCTTTGAAGCAGCGCAGGCG
Source organism: Champsocephalus esox (assembly GCA_036324585.1). Classification (NCBI taxonomy): domain Eukaryota; kingdom Metazoa; phylum Chordata; class Actinopteri; order Perciformes; family Channichthyidae; genus Champsocephalus; species Champsocephalus esox. The sequence continues at coordinate 683,338 of CM070490.1, forward strand.
GCCGATTGGACGGGAACCTGGAACGCCACGGAGCCCCGGTAACCAACCAGCTGCTCTCAGATGGTCTGATCCAACCAGATCTATAAGTCAAATAAAGTTGAGTTGTGTTGATATATGTTTCTGTTGATTAAATAACAATGTTGTTGTTGTTGTTGTTGTTGTTGTTGTTGTTGTTGATTCAGTGCCAGCTGTATTCAGCCCGGTGATGAAGAGTCTCCCTCCTCCAGTGAGGACTGTCTCTACCTCAACGTCTACTCCCCTGCAGCCCGGGTCAGAACACACAGTATTATTATTAATATATTATTATTGTTCACGCTCTAATTATATTAATATCATAACTCTTTTAAATCATTCAAACTCAGAGGGGGCGTGTCCCAGTCCTGGTTTTCTTCGTCAACGCTCCGGCCAATCAGAAGCCAGGCTTGTTGGACGGCTCCGCCCTCGCTGCGTTGGGGAACATCGTCGTGGTAACGGTCGCGTACAGGACCGCCGCTCTGGGCTTCCTGAGCACGGGTCAGAGCGCCGCTCACTGACGGACTTCGTGTTAATTGGTTAATTGGATTC
>CM070490.1:686401-711401 GCA_036324585.1 Champsocephalus esox
GACACAGGGACAGACAGAGAGAAGGAAGAAGTGAGATGTCCCCATGAGAGGACACAGGTACAGACAGAGAGAAGGAAGAAGGAAGATGTCCCCATGAGAGGACACAGGTACAGACAGAGAGAAGGAAGAAGTAAGATGTCCCCATGAGAGGACACAGGTACAGACAGAGAGAAGGAAGAAGTAAGATGTCCCCCGACAAACTAAGCCTATATCAGCAAAACTAGGGGCTGAATCTAATCAGCCCTAACTATAAGCTTTATCAAAAAGGAAGGTCTTAAGCGCACTCTTAAAAACGGATAGGGTGTCTGCCGCCCGAACACAAACTGGAAGCTGATTCCACAAATGTGGAGCTTGATAAGAAAAGGCTCTGGCTCCCATTGTACTTTTAGAGATTCTAGGAACAACCAACAACCCTGCATTCTTGGAACGCAATGCCCTCGTAGGACAGTAGGGTATAATGAGTTCTTTAAGGTAAGATGGCGCCTGCCCATTAAGGGCTTTGTAGGCGAGGAGAAGAATTTTAAATTCTATCCTGTGTTCTATAGGGAGCCAGTGTAAGGCAGCCAGAACAGGAGTAATGTGGTCCCTTCTCCTAACTCTGGTTAGTACACGAGCCGCAGCATTTTGAATCAGCTGAAGCGACTTGACTGACTTCTTGGTACTCCCTGATAGTAAAGAGTTACAATAATCCAGCCTAGAAGTAACAAATGCATGGACTAGTTTCTCTGCATCGCTTTGAGGCAAGATATGCCTGATCTCTGCAATGTTACGTAGATGGAAGTAGGCGGTCCTTGAAATTGATTTTATGTGGGCGTTAAAGGATAAATCCTGATCAAATATAACACCAAGATTCCTTACAGTCTCACTGGAGGCCAAATTAATGCCATCCATAGTTAGTATATCTTTAGATAATTTGTTTCGTAGATTCTTCGGGCCAAGTACAATAACTTCAGTTTTGGTCGTGTTTAACATCAAAGAGTTTAAGGTCATCCACGTTTTTAAGTCCTTAAGGCAGTCTTGAATTTTATTTAGATGATTAATTTCATCAGGCTTAATTGATAAATATAGTTGAGTATCATCCGCATAACAATGAAAGTTTACAGAATGATTCCTTATAATATTGCCGAACGGAAGCACATATAATGTGAACAAAATAGGTCCGAGCACTGAGCCCTGTGGCACTCCATGGCTAACTTTGGTTTGCGTGGAAGATTCATCGTTGACACGTACAAACTGAGAGCGTTCAGATAGATAGGACCTAAACCAGCCTAAAGCAGTTCCCTGTATGCCAACCAAGTGCTCTAGTCTTTGCAATAGGATGTCATGGTCGATAGTATCAAATGCAGCACTGAGATCGAGCAACACAAGAATAGAGACAAGTCCCTTGTCTGAGGCTATTAGAATGTCCTGTGTGACTTTAACCAGAGCTGTCTCTGTGCTATGATGTGTTCTAAAGCCAGACTGAAGACTGAAGATTGAAGATTAGAAATAGGTCTATAGTTGGCTAAAACCTCTGGATCGAGGTTGTGCTTTTTAAGAAGCGGTTTTATCACTGCTACTTTGAATGATTGTGGAACATAGCCTGATAATAAAGACATATTCATAATATTTAATAAAGAAGTGCTAATTAATGGAAAAACTTCCTTCAACAGCTTAGTTGGAATTGGGTCTAACGCACGTTGATGGTTTAGAAGAGAGAATCATTGAATGTAATTGTTCAAGGTTAATGGCTGAAAAGCATTCTAGTTTACTATCTCGTGTAATATTAGAACTTACGATTCCGGGAGCTGTTGATAACACTATACTGGTCGAAGGCAAGAGGTCATTCATTTTGTTTCTCAGAGTAACAATGTTATCGTTAAAAAAGCACATAAAATCATTGCTACTGAGTGCTGTGGGAATAGAAGGCTCAATGGAGCTGTGGCTCTCTGTCAGCCTGGCTACAGTGCTGAAGAGAAATCTTGCATTATTCTTATTCTCATCTATTAATGAAGAGTAGTATGCTGCTCTCGCTTTACGCAGTGCTTTCTTATATTCATTGAGAGTAATATGCCAAATTAAACGAGATTCTTCAAGTTTGGTGGAACGCCATATCCTTTCAAGTTGTCTAGACTTTTGCTTTATTTTGCGGGTTTCGGCATTATGCCATGGAGCTAATCTATGTTGCTTTATTTTCTTCTTTTTCAAAGGAGCAACTGAGTCTAATTTTATTCGCAGCGCATCTATAGCACTATCAACAACATGATCAATTTGGGGTTGTGTACTTTTTTTTTAAGTTTCCTCCCTTACATGCAGACATGCTATCGAGTTAAGTATTGGTGGAATCTCTTCCTTAAATGTGGCTATAGCACTAACAGATAGGTTTCTGCTGCAAGAGCTTTTGACTAATGCTTTGTAGTCTCGTAATAGTACTTCAAAAGTTACTAAAGAAATGGTCGGATAAAGCAGGATTATGCGGTTCGACTAATAGTTGCTCAATTTCATCACCATAAGTCAGAACAAGGTTGAGAGTGTGATTATAGCAGTGGGTTGGTTTATTTACACTCTGACAGAAACCAACAGACTCTAATATAGAGTTAAATGCAACAGTAAGGCTATTTTTATCATCGTCAACATGAATATTAAAGTCACCTACGATAATTACTTTGTCTGTTTTAAGAACCAAAGTTGATAAAAACTCAGAGAATTCTGATAAGAGTTCTGAATAAGGACCTGGTGCACGATACACTGTAACAAATAAGATTGGCTGCAAAGTTTTCCAGGTCGGATGCGTAAGACTAAAAACGAGGCTTTCAAAAGAGGTATAATGTATATGTTGTGTATTAATACATACTGCATACTGTATATGTTGTGTATTAATACATACTGTATATGTTGTGTATTAATACATACTGTAAACTGTATATGTTTTGTATTAATACATACTGTATATGTTGTTTATTAATACATACTGTAGATGTTGTGTATTAATACATACTGTATATGTTGTGTATTAATACATACTGTAAACTGTATATGTTTTGTATTAATACATACTGTATATGTTGTTGTATTAATACATACTGTAGATGTTGTGTATTAATACATACTGTATATGTTGTGTATTAATACATACTGTATACTGTATATGTTTTGTATTAATACATACTGTAGATGTTGTGTATTAATACGTACTGTATATGTTGTGTATTAATACATACTGTATATGTTGTGTATTAATACGTACTGTATATGTTGTGTATTAATACGCACTGTACGTCGTCTCCTCAGGACTTTGAGTCTCTGCGCGGCCGCACTGACGGCTCCTTGTTCGACGAGGCTCTGAGCCGCTCTCTGGGCGGCCCGACAGGAAGTGAGCTCCTGAAGGAGGCGGCGGCCTGGTTCTACGCTCTGGACCACGACGAGGCCTCCGGGTACAGCGCGTTCTCTGGAGCGCTCAACAACGCCACCAGGTGAGCAGATGCCTTCACTGCGGCATGAGGTCTGAACCCAGCAGACACAGGGACAGGTTCGTCCCCCAGGCCATGAGACCGGACACCTGCGCTCTGAAGAACAGCCATCTGTCTGAACCGTGAGCTGGCACTGAGAGAGGGGGTCAGGGCTGTGATAGAGAGGGCTCTGATGCCACATCATGAACCATCCGGTCTGCTCTCTGGGACCCAGTGGCGGTTCTAGACCAATTTGACTGGGGGGCCAGTTCTTTTCTGAGGGGGGGCTCAATAAATGCAGGACGAAAAAGAGAACTAGACAGCATGAAGTAATTGCGCATCAGAAAACAATGCAATCCAGTTATTGGTATTTGTTTCAGTGCACTTATTTATTTCAGACAGATCTTATCATAATAATAATAATAATCCTTATATTTATTATAGCGCTTTATCAATGACTCTCAAAGCGCTTTACAAATACACATTACACATACAGATCATACATACATGTAATGGTCATCTACTGTGGACAATACCCACAGGAGCAGATATAGTTAGTACGGTTAGCTTCAGCTTAAGTTATCGTGCCATGTTTGCACTCACACCATATTTATATAAAAATAAAGGCAATGAACAGTTACATCTCTGCTTTACATACGGGTGTCTGCACAATCTCACATTCCAGCAACACAATCCTGAGTACCAGAAAATATACATTTTAAATTTTTTTTTAAAAAATGTCATTGTTAGGGGGGCCAGAGGTCAGTGTTAGGGGGCACTGGCCCCCCCTGCCCTCCTAGAACTGCCCCTGCTGGGACCAGAACCTGGAGAAGTTCAGACATGAAGCTCCATGTGGATCAAACTCCAGACTTCTCTCCTTGCTGCTGCTTGTAATGAAAGTTCCCTTCCTTCCTCCAGGGATCTGTTCATCACCTGCCCGGCGCTGCAGATGGCTAGCCTCTGGGCTAACAGCCGAGCTAACGTCTACCTGTACCACCTGCCGGCCTCCAGCAGCAGGTAGCGCCAACTCCACAGCCCAGTTAGCGTGCATGCTAATGTTAGCCTCAATTTTAGCTCCTAACTGAATGTGAAGCTTCAGTGTGTCCTCTCTGTCTCTGTGTGACGATGTCTCCGTCTTCAGGGCGGACGTCTCCGTTCCTCTGGACGTGCAGCTGGTGTTCGGGACGCCTCATCAGCCAATCAGCTCGCAGCGCTTCACGCCCTCAGAGCAGCGCCTCTCTGTGGCCGCCATGAGCTACGTCTCCAGCTTCGTCCGGACCGGGTCAGAACAAAACTCTCTCTATAAACTATTTTTAGAACTCGTAAGAAAACTCTCACTCAACATTCAGATTTGTTCTCAAATATCCTGATGCTCTTCTGGGTCATCTCACATCCTGTCAAGTTCACAGCTCCAGTTGGTAGCCTTGTTAGCATGCTACTCTCAAGTTCACAGCTACAGTTGGTAGCCTTGTTAGCTTGCTACTCTCAAGTTCACAGCTACAGTTGGTAGCCTTGTTAGCATGCTCATGTTTTCACCACAACATTACTCTTCCTCGTTCACGACGACCCTCGTTAATGTCTCCCGTTCCCTCCCCAGGAACCCAAACCCTTCGCCTTTGTGGGCGGAGTCAGCGCTGCCCCAATGGAAGCAGGTGTCGGAGGCCCCGCCCACTTACCTGCAGCTAAGCCCCGCCCTCCTCAATCAGCAGGGCCTGAGTCAGAGCGCCTGCTCCTTCTGGGGGGGGGCTGGGGGCCCGGCTCCTCGGTGAGACATGTCGATATAAATGAAATGTATTATTTAATTAAACATCTCCACGAGCAATATTTATAATATTTTAAATCTCGTGTTTCCTCCTCCTGCAGGTGCGACGGGGGCGGAGCTTTGGTCGATCTCCAGCCTCTCACAGAGCGAGAAAGACACCTACAGCTAGACGATGACATCAGCACCTTGATCTCAGACTGCCGTGTTAATCAATTCATCAATTCATCAATTCAATACTCAATTACTCAATGAATCAATTAATCAATTAAAGCATTGAAAAGGCCGTCTGCTGTCTGTGTTTCACTGTGAGCCGTCCTGGGGGGGGGTAAGTCGCTGTGAGCCGTCCTGGGGGGGGTAGAGTCGAGTTTAATTGACCTGACCGGAGTTACTGAGTCTATGTAAGTTTACTGCTTGGCTCAGATCCACCAACGTCAGCAAGATCTGACCTCTATTAACTCCTGAAGAACCAGGTTCAATGAACTGCTGCTTCAATTCAGACGACCCTCTTTAATCTGCTGAAGCGATCCCGAAGGATTCTGATATCAGTGATGAGGTATGGTCCTACCTGAGTGAGTGAGGGAGGCTGCAGTCTCACCTTCGAAGCCGGAGAGGAGAGCGCACGTGTCTTTAAGGTGTCCCGGTCCAAAAGGTGGGATCAGTTTATTTGAAGAAAAGTAGGTCCAAACTAATACAAGGTCTCTTTACAACATTATAATCATACTAAAACTATCATGCTAATAACTCCTTCCAGGTAGATCTATAGAGCTACAGCTCATAGATTCCAGCACGTTCTGATAACTCCTTCCAGGTAGATCTATAGAGCTACAGCTCATAGATTCCAGTACGCTCTGATAACTCCTTCCAGGTAGATCTATAGAGCTACAGCTCATAGATTCCAGTACGTTCTGATAACTCCTTCCAGGTAGATCTATAGAGCTATAGCTCATAGATTCCAGTACGTTCTGATAACTCCTTCCAGGTAGATCTATAGAGCTATAGTTCATAGATTCCAGTACGTTCTAATAACTCCTTCCAGGTAGATCTATAGAGCTATAGCTCATAGATTCAAGTACGTTCTGATAACGCCTTCCAGGTAGATCTATAGAGCTATAGCTCATAGATTCCAGTACGTTCTAATAACTCCTTCCAGGTAGATCTATAGAGCTATAGCTCATAGATTCCAGTACGTTCTGATAACGCCTTCCAGGTAGATCTATAGAGCTACAGCTCATAGATTCCAGTACGTTCTGATAACGCCTTCCAGGTAGATCTATAGAGCTATAGCTCATAGATTCCAGTACGTTCTGATAACGCCTTCCAGGTAGATCTATAGAGCTATAGCTCATAGATTCCAGTACCTTCTGATAACGCCTTCCAGGTAGATCTATAGAGCTCCAGCTCATAGATTCCAGCACGTTCTGATAACACCTTCCAGGTAGATCTATAGAGCTATAGCTCATAGATTCCAGCACGTTCTGATAACGCCTTCCAGGTAGATCTATAGAGCTCCAGCTCATAGATTCCAGTACGTTCTGATAACGCCTTCCAGGTAGATCTATAGAGCTACAGCTCATAGATTCCAGCACGTTCTGATAACGCCTTCCAGGTAGATCTATAGAGCTATAGCTCATAGATTCCAGTACGTTCTAATAACGCCTTCCAGGTAGATCTATAGAGCTATAGCTCATAGATTCCAGTACGTTCTGATAACGCCTTCCAGGTAGATCTATAGAGCTATAGCTCATAGATTCCAGTACGTTCTGATAACGCCTTCCAGGTAGATCTATAGAGCTACAGCTCATAGATTCCAGTACGTTCTGATAACGCCTTCCAGGTAGATCTATAGAGCTATAGCTCATAGATTCCAGCACGTTCTGATAACGCCTTCCAGGTTGATCTATAGAGCTATAGCTCATAGATTCCAGTACGTTCTGATAACGCCTTCCAGGTAGATCTATAGAGCTATAGCTCATAGATTCCAGCACGTTCTGATAACGCCTTCCAGGTAGATCTATAGAGCTACAGCTCATAGATTCCAGTACGTTCTGATAACGCCTTCCAGGTAGATCTATAGAGCTATAGCTCATAGATTCCAGCACGTTCTGATAACGCCTTCCAGGTAGATCTATAGAGCTCTAGCTCATAGATTCCAGTACGTTCTGATAACGCCTTCCAGGTAGATCTATAGAGCTACAGCTCATAGATTCCAGCACGTTCTGATAACGCCTTCCAGGTAGATCTATAGAGCTACAGCTCATAGATTCCAGCACGTTCTGATAACGCCTTCCAGGTAGATCTATAGAGCTATAGCTCATAGATTCCAGTACGTTCTGATAACGCCTTCCAGGTAGATCTATAGAGCTACAGCTCATAGATTCCAGCACGTTCTGATAACGCCTTCCAGGTAGATCTATAGAGCTACAGCTCATAGATTCCAGCACGTTCTGATAACGCCTTCCAGGTAGATCTATAGAGCTACAGCTCATAGATTCCAGCACGTTCTGATAACGCCTTCCAGGTAGATCTATAGAGCTACAGCTCATAGATTCCAGCACGTTCTGATAACGCCTTCCAGGTAGATCTATAGAGCTAGAGCTCATAGATTCCAGCACGTTCTGATAACGCCTTCCAGGTAGATCTATAGAGCTATAGCTCATAGATTCCAGTACGTTCTGATAACGCCTTCCAGGTAGATCTATAGAGCTATAGCTCATAGATTCCAGCACGTTCTAATAACGCCTTCCAGGTAGATCTATAGAGCTATAGCTCATAGATTCCAGCACGTTCTGATAACGCCTTCCAGGTAGATCTATAGAGCTCCAGCTCATAGATTCCAGTACGTTCTGATAACGCCTTCCAGGTAGATCTATAGAGCTACAGCTCATAGATTCCAGCACGTTCTGATAACGCCTTCCAGGTAGATCTATAGAGCTACAGCTCATAGATTCCAGCACGTTCTGATAACGCCTTCCAGGTAGATCTATAGAGCTACAGCTCATAGATTCCAGTACGTTCTGATAACGCCTTCCAGGTAGATCTATAGAGCTATAGCTCATAGATTCCAGTACGTTCTGATAACGCCTTCCAGGTAGATCTATAGAGCGATAGCTCATAGATTCCAGCACGTTCTGATAATGCCTTCCAGGTAGATCTATAGAGCTATAGCTCATAGATTCCAGTACGTTCTAATAACGCCTTCGAGGTAGATCTATAGAGCTATAGATCTAAAGTCACAAATGATATTCTAATAGCCTCAGACAAGGGACTTGTCTCTATTCTTGTTTTGCTCGATCTCAGTGCTGCATTTGATGCTATCGACCATGATATCCTATTGCAAAGACTAGAGCACTTGGTTGGCATACAGGGAACTGCTTTAGGCTGGTTTAGGTCCTATCTATCTGAACGCTCTCAGTTTGTACGTGTCAACGATGAATCTTCCACGCAAACCAAAGTTAGCCATGGAGTGCCACAGGGCTCAGTGCTCGGACCTATTTTGTTCACTTTATATATGCTTCCGTTAGGCAATATTATAAGGAATCATTCTGTAAACTTTCATTGTTATGCGGATGATACTCAACTATATTTATCAATCAAGCCTGATGAAATTAATCATCTAAATAAAATTCAAGACTGCCTTAAGGACTTAAAAACGTGGATGACCTTAAACTTTTTGATGTTAAACACGACCAAAACTGAAGTTATTGTACTTGGCCCGAAGAATCTACGAAACAAACTATCTAAAGATATACTAACTATGGATGGCATTAATTTGGCCTCCAGTGAGACTGTAAGGAATCTTGGTGTTATATTTGATCAGGATTTATCCTTTAACGCCCACATAAAATCAATTTCAAGGACCGCCTACTTCCATCTACGTAACATTGCAGAGATCAGGCATATCTTGCCTCAAAGCGATGCAGAGAAACTAGTCCATGCATTTGTTACTTCTAGGCTGGATTATTGTAACTCTTTACTATCAGGGAGTACCAAGAAGTCAATCAAGTCGCTTCAGCTGATTCAAAATGCTGCGGCTCGTGTACTAACCAGAGTTAGGAAAAGGGACCACATTACTCCTGTTCTGGCTGCCTTACACTGGCTCCCTATAGAACACAGGATAGAATTTAAAATTCTTCTCCTCGCCTACAAAGCCCTTAATGGGCAGGCGCCATCTTACCTTAAAGAACTCATTATACCCTGCTGGCCTACTAGGGCATTGCGTTCCAAGAATGCAGGGTTGTTGGTTGTTCCTAGAGTCTCTAAAAGTACAATGGGAGCCAGAGCCTTTTCTTATCAAGCTCCACATTTGTGGAATCAGCTTCCAGTTTGTGTTCGGGCGGCAGACACCCTATCCGTTTTTAAGAGTGCGCTTAAGACCTTCCTTTTTGATAAAGCTTATAGTTAGGGCTGATTAGATTCAGCCCCTAGTTTTGCTGATATAGGCTTAGTTTGTCGGGGGACATCTCACTTCTTCCTTCTCTCTGTCTGTCCCTGTGTACTCTCATGGGGACATCTTCCTTCTTCCTTCTCTCTGTCTGTCCCTGTGTCCTCTCATGTTCTGATTAACCCAGCTTCCCCACATGTCTTTCTTTTTGGTGTCTCTATACGCTGGGATCCGGAGTCATGGATGATCCTGCGGTCCTGTGTCCTGGATCGCGAGCGCTGGATCTTGAGTCGTGGCTGTGGTCCTGGATCATCGGTCCTGGATGGATATCCTCGTGGATTCATCTTCCTATTATACACACATGCATTTCCAAACATCTGGACTACCTATGTTGCAAATGTATTATCTTTTCAATTTACACACGGCATCTATTGCAGTCTGTCCGTCCTGGAGAGGATCCTCCTCTGCTGCTCTCCTGAGGGTTCTCCATGTTCCCTTTAAACTGGGTTTTCTTTGGAAGTTTTTCCCTGTACGATGTGAGGGTCTGAGGACAGAGGGTCTAAGGACAGAAGGTGTCGTATTGTCATACTGATATTCTGTACACACTGTGAAGACCACTGAGACAAATGTAACATTTGTGATATTGGGCTATATAAATAAATATTGATTGATTGATTGATTGAGCTATAGCTCATAGATTCCAGCACGTTCTGATAACGCCTTCCAGGTAGATCTATAGAGCTATAGCTCAGAGTACTTCTACTTTAACTCAAGAACAAGATCTGAGTACTTCTACTTGTACTCAAGAACAAGATCTGAGTACTTCTACTTTAACTCAAGAACAAGACCTGAGTACTTCTACTTTAACTCAAGAACAGGATCTGAGTACTTCTACTTGTACTCAAGTACAAGATCTGAGTACTTCTACTTTTACTCAAGAACAAGATCTGAGTACTTCTACTTTAACTCAAGAACAATATCTGAGTACTTCTACTTTTACTCGAGTACAAGATCTGAGTACTTCTACTTTAACTCAAGAACAATATCTGAGTACTTCTACTTTAACTCAAGAACAATATCTGAGTACTTCTACTTTACTCAAGAACAAGATCTGAGTACTTCTACTTTTACTGAAGTACAAGATCTGAGTACTTCTACTTTTACTCAAGTACAACATCTGAGTACTTCTACTTTTACTCAAGGACAACATCTGAGTACTTCTACTTTGTACTCAATAACAAGGTCTGAGTACTTCTACTTGTACTCAATAACAAGATCTGAGTACTTCTACTTCAACTCAAGAACAAGATCTGAGTACTTCTACTTTAACTCAAGAACACTATCTGAGTACTTCTACTTGTACTCAAGAACAAGGTCTGAGTACTTCTACTTGTACTCAAGAACAAGATCTGAGTACTTCTACTTTACTCAAGAACAAGATCTGAATACTTCTACTTTTACTCAAGGACAACATCTGAGTACTTCTACTTTAACTCAAGAACAAGATCTGAGTACTTCTACTTTAACTCAAGAACAAGACCTGAGTACTTCTACTTTAACTCAAGAACAAGATCTGAGTACTTCTACTTGTACTCAAGAACAAGATCTGAGTACTTCTACTTTTACTCAAGAACAAGATCTGAGTACTTCTACTTTTAACTCAAGAACAAGATCTGAGTACTTCTACTTGTACTCAAGAACAAGATCTGAGTACTTCTACTTTTACTCAAGAACAAGATCTGAGTACTTCTACTTTAACTCAAGAACAAGATCTGAGTACTTCTACTTTTACTCAAGTACAAGATCTGAGTACTTCTACTTTTACTCAAGAACAAGATCTGAGTACTTCTACTTTTACTCAAGAACAATATCTGAGTACTTCTACTTTTACTCAAGAACAAGATCTGAGTACTTCTACTTTACTCAAGAACAATATCTGAGTACTTCTACTTTAACTCAAGAACAAGATCTGAGTACTTCTACTTTACTCAAGAACAAGATCTGAGTACTTCTACTTTTACTCAAGTACAAGATCTGAGTACTTCTACTTTTACTCAAGTACAAGATCTGAGTACTTCTACTTTTACTCAAGGACAAGATCTGAGTACTTCTACTTGTACTCAATAACAAGATCTGAGTACTTCTACTTGTACTCAATAACAAGATCTGAGTACTTCTACTTTAACTCAAGAACAAGATCTGAGTACTTCTACTTTAACTCAAGAACAAGATCTGAGTACTTCTACTTGTACTCAAGAACAAGGTCTGAGTACTTCTACTTGTACTCAAGAACAAGATCTGAGTACTTCTACTTTAACTCAAGAACAAGATCTGAGTACTTCTACTTTAACTCAAGAACAATATCTGAGTACTTCTACTTGTACTCAAGAACAAGATCTGAGTACTTCTACTTTTACTCGAGAACAAGATCTGAGTACTTCTACTTTTACTCAAGAACAAGGTCTGAGTACTTCTACTTTAACTCAAGAACAAGATCTGAGTACTTCTACTTTAACTCAAGAACAATATCTGAGTACTTCTACTTGTACTCAAGAACAAGATCTGAGTACTTCTACTTTTACTCGAGAACAAGATCTGAGTACTTCTACTTTTACTCAAGAACAAGGTCTGAGTACTTCTACTTGTACTCAATAACAAGGTCTGAGTACTTCTACTTGTACTCAATAACAAGATCTGAGTACTTCTACTTGAACTCAAATGCAAGATCTGAGTACTTCTACTTTTACTGAAGTACAAGATCTGAGTACTTCTACTTTGACTCAAGAACAAGGTCTGAGTACTTCTACTTTAACTCAAGAACAAGGTCTGAGTACTTCTACTTGTACTCAAGAACAAGGTCTGAGTACTTCTACTTGTACTCCTGGTAAATCATGTGTTTTTCCTAAGTGTTATGTATCATGTGAGTGCAGCAGGTGGCCACCGGGTGGGGCTGTGGTGCAGCAGTGCATGCTGGGAGCCTCCCCCTGCTCAGGTGAGCTCTGTATAAAGCCTCTCTGTCTGTGGCACGCAGTTAGATCTTTGTGGACACTTCCTGCAGAAAGATGAAGCTCGCCGTCTGCGTCGCCCTCGCCCTCTGCGCCGCCGGTAAGAAAACATGTTTCTACTAACGCTTCATCCACTGAGGGTAACTGAGACAGGGTCCGTTTCAAGACCACCCCTGGGGGCGGTTCAGATCGCGTTAAAGCTAAAGTCATTGTTTCGCGGGTAGATGCTTTCAGCTTCAGGCGAGCTATCAGCACCTGAGATGTAGGTCGCTGATAAAAAGACATCCTGACTGTAAGACACAGTCTTCCATGAAGGCAGACCCGCTCCGTCTCCTCTCAAAAGACAAACAGGGCATTAATGGACCGGTGGACCGTCCCTCACGCCTCGTCCCTCACACCTCGGCCCGATAGCTGCTGCAGGGAAGCTGTTTCTAAACTCTGGGACCACTACCTGCTGAAGGGAGCAGGGGCTCGTCCTGTGGAGAGCTGGATAACCGCTGTACCTTTCTGAGGGTCTCCAGGGTCAGGTTCAGGGTCTCCAGGGTCAGGTTGAAGGTCAGGTTCAGGGTCTCTAGGTCCAGGGTCAGGTTCAGGGTCTCCAGGGTCAGGTTCAGGGCCAGGTTGAGGGTCTCTATGTTCAGGGTCTCCAGGGTCAGGGTCAGGTTCAGGGCCAGGTTGAGGGTCTCTAGGTTCAGGGTCTCCAGGGTCAGGTTCAGGGTCAGGTTCAGGGTCTCTAGGTCCAGGGTCAGGTTCAGGGTCTCCAGGGTCCTGTTCAGGGCCAGGTTGAGGGTCTCTAGGTTCGGGGTCTCCAGGTTCAGGGTCTCCAAGGTCAGAGTCTCAAGATTCAGGGTCTCCAGGGTCAGGGTATCCAGGGTCAGGGTATCCAGGGTCAGGGTGTCCTGAGTTAAAGGGTCTCTGCTCTTTAGAGTGACATTACAAAAGAGAACAGAATGGACTCAATCAAAGATGAAACAGGAAGTTAAAGGTCAGCTGCACTGAACACTTTAGTTTGTGCTCCCATGTTCCACGAGATGAACTCAAAGATCTAAAACATTTTCTACAAACACTAAATAACCATTTCTCTCAAACATTGATCACAAATCTGAAAAGATCTGTGATCTGAGCACTTCTCCTTTGCCGAGACAATCCATCCCACCTCACAGGTGTGCCTTAGGCTGGCCACCATAGAAGGCCACTCTGAAACGTGCAGAGGAGCCCTGCGTGGTGCACTGGCTCTCGGTAGATAGGTGTTTTAAAAAACATTAAAAAACCTCCGTAAACATAAACCTTATAAAAACCCTTTTAAAAGCGTCATCAAGGCTCCGTGAGGACGAGGCCGTTCAGACGAGTGGCTAAAGAGTGCAGAGCGGAGCCGGACCACGGAACGGCGGCGGAGTATGTCCCGAGACAGGGAGCTGTCATACGGTGGCTATCGTTAGCAGCTAATATGAAAACTCATATGAACGATGGATTATCAGTAATCATCTCAAAGGGACAGACACATTGGATTATCCGTCAGCAGCGTTGTTATCGTTGAAATGCCGTTGAACACGACTTTTGATCAGAACCGTGAATGCTCCGTAATGCTACGTGTTGTAATGTCTGTGTTTGCTTCCCCTGTCGCGAGTTCTGATCGCTCAGCGAGGAGACCTACATTTCTGGAATCTGTGGAATCACACGATGCTAATCGCTATCGTGTTTGTGCATATACGATCCGTAATAAGAGTATTTTTACCGTGAGTTCTGTGCTAAGTGTGTTAGCATTTTTTCGCTCAGGGCTCATTTAGACGCTTCTTGTGAGACTTGTGCTTTGTTTCGGTAGAAATGGTCCCTATCGTCAGTTAGCTGAGTTTCTTCCCGTTAATCTGGTATGAGACATTTATAGGTTTTTAAATACTAAGATGGGCTGAGACACAGTTTAGTGAAGAAACACCCCGCAGAACAGGGGGCTCTCGGGCTTAACGGTTCCTGAGACAGTGTCCTTTGGTACACAGCTTCACTGTTTGCTTCAGAGCTCATTCTTGAGTCAATAAATGTCCCAGGATATTTTGTAGACAAGACAAACTCCACTTTCTGCCCACGATGGATACGTCTTCTAGGATTGATGTCTAATTGGTATGATGTTTTGGGATCTTCTCCAATGACTTCAGATAAACAGTGTTTCTTTAGGATAATTGTGAAGTTAAATTGTGTGAATGATCTATTATTATATTATATATAATACCTATAATCTATAATCAGTATTAGAAGTATGATGTGTAATAACTGCATTAAAAGAGATGCAGTGGTTTATCTGCATTTAAAATGTGTAATAGTGACAGTATGATGATATATTCGTTCTGAAACAAAACACATTTCATTTACGGTTCACAAAATGTCATTTATATTCCCCACCCCCCCCCCATTAAGTCCCTTGTGACATAAGGCGCGTTCACACCGCAGTACTATTCCCACTTTAGTTCCGATATAGTTCCGAAATGTTGCGTTCACACCAAAAAGAGCCGGAACTAAAATTAGTTCACCCCCTTTCCCGTCCCTGCTAGAGATCAGGACTTTCGTGGGAGAAAAGGTTCCTGTGTCTGATTGGCTGGGCGGATTGCAAACCACGCCCCGTAAAAACTCCCAAAAGGTTTTGTGTAGCCGCCATTTTATTATCCTCGCATTAGCATAATTAGCATTATTAGCATTAGCATTAGCATTAGCCCAGCGCAGAAACGCAGAGAGACTAACTTATGGCAACACAAAATAAAACATGGGAGCGGTGGAGATGAGGAGGTGTCGGCGTTCTGGCGATTTACTCGGAAGGCTTCAGTAGCAGCTGCTGGGACTCCCAGCAGCTTCTACTGAAGCCTTCCCCAACTCCGGGGACTTCCGGCCGGGGACTCCGGGCGGCAGTATACGCCGTGAAGTGGTTTGCGGCCTGCCAGTAAACCCAAAGCAGAAGAAGAAGAAGTGACGTCAGCGGCTTCATTTGCCTAATCCTCCCCCAGGAACGTATTCCGCGTTATTAACGCGTTAACTTGACAGCCCTAATAAAAACGTAAAAACTAAACTAAAATACATACTGGAGTTTACCGCCAGTTACATGAAAGAGAGTGTTTTCAACCAAAAAGGGGCGGGGCCATAAGGCAGAGGGAGAGTACTGCATCGGTTGCTTTCATCGAGAGCATGAGAAGGTTAAACACAACGTGTCATCAGCCATGTTTCTTCTTCTTCTCTAGTGTCGTCTGCTAATACCACTGCCTCCACTCCATCCGGCACCAGCCATCACACCGCCAGCTCCACCCCACTGCAGGGCACCAACAACAGAGCGCCAGCAGCAAGCACAACAACAACAAACACAACAACAACAAACCCAACAACAGCAATCCCAACAACAGGAAACCCAACAACAGCAAACCCAACAACAGCAAACCCAACAACAGAAACACCACAACAACAAACACCACAACAACAAACACACACAGGAAACCCAACAACACAAACCCACAACAACAAACCCAACAACAGAAACACAACAACAGCAAACCCAACAACAACAAACCCAACAACAGCAAACCCAACAACAACAAACCCAACAACAGGAAACACAACAACAGCAAACCCAACAACAACAAACCCAACAACAGGAAACCCAACAACAACAAACCCAACAACAGCAAACCCAACAACAACAAACCCAACAACAACAAACCCAACAACAACAAACACAACAACAGCAAACCCAACAACAACAAACACAACAACAGGAAACCCAACAACAACAAACACAACAACAACAAACCCAACAACAACAAACACAACAACAGGAAACACAACAACAGCAAACCCAACAACAACAAACCCAACAACAACAAACCCAACAACAGCAAACCCAACAATAGGAAACACAACAACAACAAACCCAACAACAACAAACCCAACAACAGCAAACACAACAACACATGGACCCAGTGTTGGACCCAGCACCACCAGCAACGCCAACGCAACAACGACCTCGCATGGCAACGCAACAACGACCTCGCATGGCAACGCAACAACGACCTCGCATGGCAACGCGACTCCCCCCAGCGTCGTCACAACAACCAGCTCGTCTGCGCACACGACGGCCTCCTCCGCTAACGGCACCGCCAGCGTAAACGGAACGGGCAGCAGCGCGACCGTATCTGTTGGCACGAATAAGCCAATCACAACGCAGGGCTCGACCGAGGCGACGCCCCCTGCGGCCCTCCGGCGGGGGCTGGGTGCCGGGCTGGGGCATCGCTCTGCTGGTTCTGGCCGCTCTGGTTCTGCTGCTGCTGTTCCTGCTGCTCGTGGCGCTGGTGAGGCTCCGCCAGGCGGCACTTTGTATGTTTCAGTTTCGCTCAGTGTCGTGTGTGTGTAGTCAGTGTCGTGTGTGTAGTCAGTGTCGTGTGTGTAGTCATGCATCGGAGCGTTGGTGCTCGTGTGTGCAGGTGGTCTGGTGCTGCAGAGGAAGCCCCGGCGACTCCAGTCCCTTCAGGGACGACATCCCGCTCTACACGACTCACGGTCGCTTCGACGGCAGCAACAGGAAGCCATACGTAAGAGAAACACATACAGCACACAATACACACTAAATAAGCGTACCTGTACATGATCACAACCACACACACGTATTTGTACTCTAATATATTCATTGTCTTCTATTTTGAAGTGATATTTTGTTAGACTGTTTCGTGGATGCCTCTTAAGGTGTGCATATGTTTGATATACTGTATATATAAGTGGGTGTGTATGTGTGTAGTATTATGTATATATACATATATTCCTCGGGATGGTGAGAAACAGCATTGCGATCTTTGTGTCCAACAAACATAAGATTGACAATAAAGTTTACTTTGATTATTACAAATAAATGGTAAACCCGCTGCCTCCACCCGGCCCGGCCCGGAGAACAGGAAGTCAGCCGGTAAGGACTAATGCAGTGCAGGCCGCGCGGCGGTGTGAGCTGATCAGATTGCAGGTGTGCTATCAGAGGGAGTGTGTCGGGGGTGACCGTAATAGATATTCCCTTTTTGTGTATTTCAAACAGTCAACATTTGCTCATGGAGGAACAAAGCTATCTGCCATCTTTCTGTCACTATGACAACAAGGAAACAAAGGCTGTCGCCGGGTGTGAGTCCGAGCGCTTAGTAACTCATATACATTTACTTTAGCCTTAGTCAATGCATTCTACACACACACACACACACACACACACACACACACACACACACACACACACACACACACACACACACACTTATCTAACTGTAACAGACTCTGGTTTGTGGGTTTGAAGTAAAAGTTATATGAGGTCAGCCAGTGCTGTCAGAGGAGAAGCACTCAGATCTGGTATATAAATATGAAGTGTCCCTACTTTAAAGAGTCCTCTCCTGCTGATCTTCAGGGGTATATCAGTATGTAGTGTCTCTACTTTAAAGAGTCCTCTCCTGCTGATCTTCAGGGGTATATCAGTATGTAGTGTCCCTACTTTAAAGAGTCCTCTCCTGCTGATCTTCAGGGGTATATCAGTATGTAGTGTCTCTACTTTAAAGAGTCCTCTCCTGCTGATCTTCAGGGGTATATCAGTATGTAGTGTCTCTACTTTAAAGAGTCCTCTCCTGCTGATGTTCAGGTGTATATCAGTATGTAGTGTATCTACTTGAAAGAGTCCTCTCCTCTGATGTTCAGGGGTATATCAGTATGTAGTGTCTCTACTTTAAAGAGTCCTCTCCTGCTGATGTTCAGGTGTATATCAGTGTGTAGTGTCTCTACTTTAAAGAGTCCTCTCCTGCTGATGTTCAGGTGTATATCAGTATGTAGTATATCTACTTTAAAGAGTCCTCTCCTCTGATGTTCAGGTGTATATCAGTATGTAGTGTCTCTACTTTAAAGAGTTCTCTCCTGCTGATGTTCAGGTGTATATCAGTATGTAGCGTCTCTACTTTAAAGAGTCCTCTCCTGCTGATGTTCAGGTGTATATCAGTATGTAGCGTCTCTACTTTAAAGAGTCCTCTCCTGCTGATGTTCAGGTGTATATCAGTATGTAGTGTCTCTACTTTAAAGAGTCCTCTCCTGCTGATGTTCAGGTGTATATCAGTATGTAGTGTCCCTACTTTAAAGAGTCCTCTCCTGCTGATGTTCAGGTGTATATCAGAATGTAGTGTCTCTACTTTAAAGAGTCCTCTCCTGCTGATGTTCAGGTGTATATCAGTATGTAGCGTCTCTACTTTAAAGAGTCCTCTCCTGCTGATGTTCAGGTGTATATCAGTATGTAGTGTCTCTACTTTAAAGAGTCCTCTCCTGCTGATGTTCAGGTGTATATCAGTATGTAGTGTCCCTACTTTAAAGAGTCCTCTCCTGCTGATGTTCAGGTGTATATCAGAATGTAGTGTCTCTACTTTAAAGAGTCCTCTCCTGCTGATGTTCAGGTGTATATCGGTATGTAGTGTCTCTACTTTAAAGAGTCCTCTCCTGCTGATGTTCAGGTGTATATCGGTATGTAGTGTCTCTACTTTAAAGAGTCCTCTCCTGCTGATGTTCAGGTGTATATCAGAATGTAGTGTCTCTACTTTAAAGAGTCCTCTCCTGCTGATGTTCAGGTGTATATCAGTATGTAGTGTCTCTACTTTAAAGAGTCCTCTCCTGCTGATGTTCAGGTGTATATCAGTATGTAGTGTCCCTACTTTAAAGAGTCCTCTCCTGCTGATGTTCAGGTGTATATCAGTATGTAGCGTCTCTACTTTAAAGAGTCCTCTCCTGCTGATGTTCAGGTGTATATCAGTATGTAGCGTCTCTACTTTAAAGAGTCCGCTCCTGCTGATGTTCAGGTGTATATCAGAATGTAGTGTCTCTACTTTAAAGAGTCCTCTCCTGCTGATGTTCAGGTGTATATCAGTATGTAGCGTCTCTACTTTAAAGAGTCCTCTCCTGCTGATGTTCAGGTGTATATCAGAATGTAGTGTCTCTACTTTAAAGAGTCCTCTCCTGCTGATGTTCAGGTGTATATCAGTATGTAGCGTCTCTACTTTAAAGAGTCCTCTCCTGCTGATGTTCAGGTGTATATCAGTATGTAGTGTCTCTACTTTAAAGAGTCCGCTCCTGCTGATGTTCAGGTGTATATCAGAATGTAGTGTCTCTACTTTAAAGAGTCCTCTCCTGCTGATGTTCAGGTGTATATCAGTATGTAGCGTCTCTACTTTAAAGAGTCCTCTCCTGCTGATGTTCAGGTGTATATCAGTATGTAGTGTCCCTACTTTAAAGAGTCCTCTCCTGCTGATGTTCAGGTGTATATCAGTATGTAGCGTCTCTACTTTAAAGAGTCCTCTCCTGCTGATGTTCAGGTGTATATCAGTATGTAGTGTCTCTACTTTAAAGAGTCCGCTCCTGCTGATGTTCAGGTGTATATCAGAATGTAGCGTCTCTACTTTAAAGAGTCCTCTCCTGCTGATGTTCAGGTGTATATCAGTATGTAGCGTCTCTACTTTAAAGAGTCCTCTCCTGCTGATGTTCAGGTGTATATCAGAATGTAGTGTCTCTACTTTAAAGAGTCCTCTCCTGCTGATGTGCAGGTGTATATCAGTATGTAGTGTCTCTACTTTAAAGAGTCCTCTCCTGCTGACGTTCAGGTGTATATCAGTATGTAGTGTCTCTACTTTAAAGAGTCCTCTCCTGCTGATGTTCAGGTGTATATCAGTACGTAGTGTCTCTACTTTAAAGAGTCCGCTCCTGCTGATGTTCAGGTGTATATCAGTATGTAGTGTCTCTACTTTAAAGAGTCCTCTCCTGCTGATGTTCAGGTGTATATCAGTATGTAGTGTCTCTACTTTAAAGAGTTCTCTCCGGCTGATGTTCATGATATTGAATCTGCTTCTCTTTCAGGACCAGATCGATAAGCCGATGAAGAGTCGGACCTCGTACAGCGTCAACGAATAGTGACGGAGACCAAAATCAGAACCAATCGTTGATTATTTGATATATTTAGTTTTCTTGAACTCTGAGATTTAAATAAATATAATTACATTTTAATACAAAACCTGTCTGATGAATAAATGAGAAATACACATTACAAAAATATACTTCATTGTCATTATATATTATTATATATTATTATATATATATATATATATATATATATATATATAAATAATATATTATATATGTCATTATATATTATTATAGTATATTATCATTATACTTTGATTCATTTATAGTTCTGGAGATATCTTCACTGCTAATATAATTGAAATATTTGTACGACTGATAATATATATATATATATATATATGATATATTTTAACTAAATGTTAAACATCGAAATGAGCCTCAGGTTCTTGTATTTTATTTAAAAAACTAAATCTTCAATAAAAAGCACAAAAATAAAAACTGCTTGGACTCTTTAATATATTTGATTTCTGTGTGTCTCAGTGTGTGTGTGTGTGTGCCTCTTTGTGTGTGTGTATGTATCTCAGTGTGAGTGTGTGTGTGTGTCTGTGTGTGAGTGTGTGTGTGTCTCAGTGTGTGTGTGTGTCTGTGTGTGAGTGTGTGTGTGTCTCCATGTCTGTGTGTGAGTGTGTGTGTATGTATCTCAGTGTGTGTGTGTGTGTGTGTGTGTGAGTGTGTGTTTGTCTCCATGTGTGTGTGGGTGTGTGTGTATGTATCTCAGTGTGTGTGTGTGTGTGTTTGTGTCTCAGTGTGAGTGTGTGAGTGTGTGTGTGTGTGTGTCTCAGTGTGTGCACCTTTGTTAATTAAGAGGACTTTTGGTATGAATACACACCGACATTAGCCAGACATTTTTTATTAACAGGACAGGGTCGGTGTCCTGCTAATAAATAGAAATTCTAAAAGCGTAGAAGTGTTTCTATAGGTGTAGAAAGCTTAAATAACCAAAAAAAAAGACCTTTTTAACCACAAAAACCAGAAATTGTGTATTTTCTGTGTGTCAGAACAGCGCTCATACAGCTGGTTTTCGGTATTGCACCCGCTCATGAATATTCACACAGAAGGAGCTCTGATTGGCTGACTGCCGGATGGTCCTGACAATTCATGTTTCTGTGAAAAATGCTGTGTGTGTAATAATAATAATAATAATAACATAATAATAATGAATATTATTATGTATATTATTATTATTATTATTATTATTATTATTATTATTATTATTATTATGTCTAATACTACCTACATTTCATTGCAGTTTAGACATTTAATTATCAGGCTTTTGTTTAATACTATATTATATCATTATTATGTCTAATATTTCTATAATTCCATTGCACCTTTACTGTAGCTTTTATCTGATAATATACTTTAAGGTACTCAGTGTTTTAAGAGTCCATATTGGTCTTTTTCGAGGGCTTGTCTTTGAATTGACTGCATTTTACCACTGTATTGTTTCATTCTTAGACAAGGCTGAATTTATTCCAAGACTGCTCAAAATCCTAACTGCGGGGATATTACATAACTTCCATTGTCAAATGTAATTGTTGATTTGTTATTTATTGTTATTGGATATAAAAATGCATGCCCAACATACAGTACAGCACCTTGTGCACTTAGTAAAAATGTGGATTTTGTTTTGTCAAATTAGTCCTTCAATATAAATAAATGCTCACAAAATGGTTCAGAAATGTAAAATCAGGATATACATATCTCTCTCCGCACACATATCTATCATTGTACACATAAATGTGTATTGTTTTATATAAATCTGATTTATCCACATTTGTTATCAACACATGAATATTTATTGCTTTTCATGTATGTATAAGTGCTCTGCATTTCATACAACAAAAAGTGGAGTTTGTGAATGCAGGTTGAATAGTTTCTGTATAAATGTAACAACACAAAATATATCTTTAATGAAAATTGCTAACACTTTAATTAAACTACTTGTGGATATCTATTACAAACATTCTTGTGTGGATCAAAAACATTTTTAGAAATAAACCACATTTGTGGAGATAGAGACATTTATATATAAATCCTAATTCAAAGCATGATTGAATAAATTGTGCACCTTTGTACATGCAGTTTATGCTTTAATACTGTTATCTAGAGTGACGTGGTACATTGTTTACCACTATTTAAGTAGCATTTGCCGACGGCCGTGCTCCACCGGCGTTTCAGCTACTGTTTGCTAACTGGAGATACCACTGGAGAGGAATAATTCACTGTCTGACTGTCACACAAACAACGTCCCCTGATACATATTCCCCATACATTCACATGTTTGTTAGCTTTAAATGTACACTGTTTGGTAATATAGCACTGAAAAGAGTTTCTGGACAGTGATAGCTTAGCCACCGCAGACATCTCGCTGATCAATAACAAGTTGCTTTTGCTGTACCGGCGTATTTTCAATATAATCTAACTTGTGCTGTTCTGATATAACAACATGTTTAGCCTAAGTATTAATAACAGCTGATAATCAGACAAGCCTGTATAAAGCAACAGAAGAACGGCTTGTGCCGCTGTTATGACGGTCAATGATAGTAACGGATAGTCAGCTAAAATGTGGTGGAAAATGTACGGGTACTGTTTAATATTATGTAACATTACTACATATGTATATTAATATGTGGGGTTGTGTTATAATCACTGCGTTATCGGCTCTACTGCTTATGTAGCAACTGTATTGTTTTCTCCGTACTCGCTATATAGTTACATTACATTGCATTTAGCTGACGCTTTTATCCAAAGCGACTTACAATAAGTGCATTCAAACAACAAGATACAAACTTGAAAAAAACAGAATCATATAAGTACATCAGGTTTCATAGAGCCAAAACATTTCAAGTGCAATCTTCATCCACAAGATTTCCATTGAGACAGAGACTCTGCATGAAGATGCTGCCATCCCACAATGATGACATTACACAGGTGAGTTAACCACAACTCAATGTTGGTAATAGTTACATGTTTATTTCCAGTTATAAACCATGAAGACTGGATTTGAATTGTGAGGTTCGATACACAGGTCCTGTGTATCACTCTACTGGACAGCTTTAGACACTAAGAGGACTGTGTGTCAATGCTGTTTTTCTTCTTAATGTTAAACTGAATGATCATACTCTTTAGATATTAAACACTACAATCAGTGTCTTTCTACCTGATTGGGTTGTTAACTCACAACAAGAGCCAGTAAAGCATTTGTGTACTACTCTGGATGTCTAGTGATTAAACTTGGTCCTTCTTCATCCACAAGATTTCCACTGAGGCAGAGACTCTGCATGAAGATACTGCCATGACATCTGATCTGAGTCCCACTATGATGACATCACACAGGTGAGTTA
Organism: Champsocephalus esox; assembly: GCA_036324585.1. NCBI lineage: Eukaryota > Metazoa > Chordata > Actinopteri > Perciformes > Channichthyidae > Champsocephalus > Champsocephalus esox. Next base: position 710,275 of record CM070490.1, read on the forward strand.
ACCACAACTCAATAGCCGCGTTCACACCGGACTACTGTTCCCCGTACTTTTCACGTTTAGTTCCGTTAGTACCCCTTATGTCGCGTTCACACCAAAAAGAGTACTTCAAGCCGGGAACTTTTACCCCCATTTTTAGTGCCTGCTGAGAGATGGTACTTTCCTGGGGGAAAAAAGTGCCCCAGTTCTGATTGGCTGGGCGAATTGCAAACCATGACCCGTAAAACTCTGAAATGTTTTGTAGAGCCGCCATTTTATTATCCTCGCATTAGCATTATTAGCATTAGCATTCGCCCAGCGCACAAATGCAGAGATTAATTTATGGAAACACAAAAGAAAACATGGGAGCATATTTAAAAAACATTGTGAGGACGAAATACAAGTCTCAGAAAACTTGATCCTGTAAGTACTATTATTATGTCAAATACTAACTTTAAGCTGCTTAAGTAACACAAAAAAACGTACTTACAGATGTTTAAATATGGCAAAGAGCAAGCATTAGCATTTGAACCAGCACAATATCATAAATTGTAAGAAGGAAAGCCGGAAAGACAGTTTGATGGCTTCATCCCAAACCCATTTGTAGTTATAGTTTTAGTAAGTAACATAATACATCTTAAATAAAATACGTGTTAACGTGGTTACCATTGACTGATCTCTTTTTCTGTTTGTAGGGTCTCTTGAAAGTGCTGTGGAGAGGAATCCCAGGAGGATGCAAAAACAGAAGTGGTCTCCAAAAGAGGTGGTAGCAGTTTTGAGACACTTTAATGCACACATTGCCAAGGGGAAATTGGCCACGATGATAGAATGCAGACAGTGCCAAGCTGCAGAGCATCCTATTCTGGCTGGTCGCTCTTTGCAAAATATTAGAGACTTCGTCAGGAGGCACGACGAGAATCACTAACTACCGTAATAAAGTAAACAACTATCCACAATCCAATTTCATCAAAACAACTTCACACCCCGCCGCCCTCTGAGCTGGACACATCACACAGGTGTCCTCTGTCTGCAGCCGGAGGAGAGAGGAGGGGTCAGGGACCGTCTACGAAGTGCAACGCTGAATAAAGATACTATACTCAATAACTCCTCTGTTATAAAGCTACACACATCACATTTTAAATCACACAATA
>CM070490.1:716401-741401 GCA_036324585.1 Champsocephalus esox
TAAAATGGACTCTAAGGCCCCCCCCCTTGCGTTGGAAATGGACGCTAAGGCCCCCCCCCTTGCGTTGGAAATGGACGCTAAGGCCCCCCCCCCATTGCGTTAAAAATGGACTCTAAGGCCCCCCCCCTTGCATTGAAAATGGACGCTAAGGCCCCCCCCCTTGCGTTGAAAATGGACGCTAAGGCCCCCCCCTTGCATTAAAATGGACGCTAAGGACCCCCCCTTGCATTAAAATGGACGCTAAGGCCCCCCCCTTGCGTTGGAAATGGACGCTAAGGCCCCCCCCCTTGCATTAAAATGGACGCTAAGGCCCCCCCCTTGCGTTGGAAATGGACGCTAAGGCCCCCCCCTTGCATTAAAATGGACGCTAAGGCCCCCCCCCTTGCATTAAAATGGACGCTAAGGCCCCCCCCCTTGCGTTGGAAATGGACGCTAAGGCCCCCCCCCTGCATTAAAATGGACGCTAAGGCCCCCCCCCCTTGCGTTAGAAATGGACGCTAAGGCCCCCCCCCTTGCGTTGGAAATGGACGCTAAGGCCCCCCCCCTTGCGTTGGAAATGGACGCTAAGGCCCCCCCCCTTGCATTAAAATGGACGCTAAGGCCCCCCCCCCTTGCGTTGGAAATGGACGCTAAGGGCCCCCCCCTTGCATTAAAATGGACGCTAAGGCCCCCCCCCTTGCATTAAAATGGACGCTAAGGGCCCCCCCCCTTGCATTAAAATGGACGCTAAGGCCCCCCCCCCTTGCATTAAAATGGACGCTAAGGCCCCCCCCCCTTGCATTAAAATGGACACTAAGGCCCCCCCCCTTGCGTTGGAAATGGACGCTAAGGCCCCCCCCCTTGCGTTGGAAATGGACGCTAAGGCCCCCCCCTTGCATTAAAATGGACGCTAAGGCCCCCCCCCCTTGCGTTGGAAATGGACGCTAAGGCCCCCCCCTTGCATTAAAATGGACGCTAAGGCCCCCCCCCTTGCATTAAAATGGACGCTAAGGGCCCCCCCCCTTGCATTAAAATGGACGCTAAGGGCCCCCCCCCTTGCGTTGGAAATGGACGCTAAGGCCCCCCCCTTGCATTAAAATGGACGCTAAGGCCCCCCCCCTTGCATTAAAAATGGACGCTAAGGCCCCCCCTTGCATTAGCAGTGGTGACGTGAAGTCATGTGACCGTGCTGTAGTTCCTTTATAGCCCAACATTAGCCTCCTTTAGCTTAGCGGTGGTGACGTGAAGTCATGTGACCGTGCTGTAGTTCCTTTATAGCCCGACATTAGCCTCCTTTAGCTTAGCGGTGGCTGCGTGAAGTAAAGTGACCGTGCTGTAGTTCCTTTATTGCCCAACATTAGCCACCTTTAGCTTAGCGGTGGTGAAGTCATGTGACCGTGCTGCAGTTCCTTTATAGCCCAACATTAGCCTCCTTTAGCTTAGCGGTGGTGAAGTCATGTGACCGTGCTGTAGTTCCTTTATAGCCCAACATTAGCCTCCTTTAGCTTAGCAGTGGTGACGTGAAGTCATGTGACCGTGCTGTAGTTCCTTTATAGCCCAACATTAGCCTCCTTTAGCTTAGCGGTGGTGAAGTCATGTGACCGTGCTGTAGTTGCTTTATAGCCCAACATTAGCCTCCTTTAGCTTAGCGGTGGTGAAGTCATGTGACCGTGCTGTAGTTCCTTTATAGCCCAACATTAGCCTCCTTTAGCTTAGCGGTGGTGACGTGAAGTCATGTGACCGTGCTGTAGTTCCTTTATAGCCCAACATTAGCCGCCTTTAGCTTAGCGGTGGTGACGTGAAGTCATGTGACCGTGCTGTAGTTCCTTTATAGCCCAACATTAGCCTCCTTTAGCTTAGCGGTGGTGACGTGAAGTCATGTGACCGTGCTGTAGTTCCTTTATAGCCCAACATTAGCCTCCTTTAGCTTAGCGGTGGTGAAGTCATGTGACCGTGCTGTAGTTCCTTTATAGCCCAACATTAGCCTCCTTTAGCTAGCGGTGGTGATGTGAAGTCATGTGACCGTGCTGTAGTTCCTTTATAGCCCAACATTAGCCACCTTTAGCTTAGCGGTGGTGATGTGAAGTCATGTGACCGTGCTGTAGTTCCTTTATAGCCCAACATTAGCCACCTTTAGCTTAGCGGTGGTGACGTGAAGTCATGTGACCGTGCTGTAGTTCCTTTATAGCCCAACATTAGCCTCCTTTAGCTTAGCGGTGGTGATGTGAAGTCATGTGACCGTACTGTAGTTCCTTTATAGCCCAGCATTAGCCTCCTTTAGCTTAGCGGTGGTGATGTGAAGTCATGTGACCGTGCTGTAGTTCCTTTATAGCCCAACATTAGCCTCCTTTAGCTTAGCGGTGGTGACGTGAAGTCATGTGACCGTGCTGTAGCTCCTTTATAGCCCACATTAGCCACATTTAGCTTAGCGGTGGTGACGTGAAGTCATGTGACCGTGCTGTAGTTCCTTTATGCCCAACATTAGCCTCCTTTAGCTTAGCGGTGGTGACGTGAAGTCATGTGACCGTGCTGTAGTTCCTTTATAGCCCAACATTAGCCTCCTTTAGCTTAGCGGTGGTGACGTGAAGTCATGTGACCGTGCTGTAGCTCCTCTATAGCCCAACATTAGCCTCCTTTAGCTTAGAGGTGGTGACGTGAAGTCATGTGACCGTGCTGTAGTTCCTTTATAGCCCAACATTAGCCTCCTTTAGCTTAGCGGTGGTGACATGAAGTCATGTGACCGTGCTGTAGTTCCTTTATAGCCCAACATTTGCCTCCTTTAGCTTAGCCGTGGAGACGTGAAGTCATGTGACCGTGCTGTAGTTCCTTTATAGCCCAACATTAGCCTCCTTTAGCTTAGCGGTGGCTGCGTGAAGTAAAGTGACCGTGCTGTAGTTCCTTTATTGCCCAACATTAGCCACCTTTAGCTTAGCGGTGGTGAAGTCATGTGACCGTGCTGCAGTTCCTTTATAGCCCAACATTAGCCTCCTTTAGCTTAGCGGTGGTGAAGTCATGTGACCGTGCTGTAGTTCCTTTATAGCCCAACATTAGCCTCCTTTAGCTTAGCAGTGGTGACGTGAAGTCATGTGACCGTGCTGTAGTTGCTTTATAGCCCAACATTAGCCTCCTTTAGCTTAGCGGTGGTGAAGTCATGTGACCGTGCTGTAGTTCCTTTATAGCCCAACATTAGCCTCCTTTAGCTTAGCGGTGGTGACGTGAAGTCATGTGACCGTGCTGTAGTTCCTTTATAGCCCAACATTAGCCGCCTTTAGCTTAGCGGTGGTGACGTGAAGTCATGTGACCGTGCTGTAGTTCCTTTATAGCCCAACATTAGCCTCCTTTAGCTTAGCGGTGGCGACGTGAAGTCATGTGACCGTGCTGTAGTTCCTTTATAGCCCAACATTAGCCTCCTTTAGCTTAGCGGTGGTGAAGTCATGTGACCGTGCTGTAGTTCCTTTATAGCCCAACATTAGCCTCCTTTAGCTTAGCGGTGGTGATGTGAAGTCATGTGACCGTGCTGTAGTTCCTTTATAGCCCAACATTAGCCTCCTTTAGCTTAGCGGTGGTGATGTGAAGTCATGTGACCGTGCTGTAGTTCCTTTATAGCCCAACATTAGCCACCTTTAGCTTAGCGGTGGTGACGTGAAGTCATGTGACCGTGCTGTAGTTCCTTTATAGCCCAACATTAGCCTCCTTTAGCTTAGCGGTGGTGATGTGAAGTCATGTGACCGTACTGTAGTTCCTTTATAGCCCAGCATTAGCCTCCTTTAGCTTAGCGGTGGTGATGTGAAGTCATGTGACCGTGCTGTAGTTCCTTTATAGCCCAACATTAGCCTCCTTTAGCTTAGCGGTGGCGACGTGAAGTCATGTGACCGTGCTGTAGTTCCTTTATAGCCCAACATTAGCCTCCTTTAGCTTAGCGGTGGTGAAGTCATGTGACCGTGCTGTAGTTCCTTTATAGCCCAACATTAGCCTCCTTTAGCTTAGCGGTGGTGATGTGAAGTCATGTGACCGTGCTGTAGTTCCTTTATAGCCCAACATTAGCCTCCTTTAGCTTAGCGGTGGTGATGTGAAGTCATGTGACCGTGCTGTAGTTCCTTTATAGCCCAACATTAGCCACCTTTAGCTTAGCGGTGGTGACGTGAAGTCATGTGACCGTGCTGTAGTTCCTTTATAGCCCAACATTAGCCTCCTTTAGCTTAGCGGTGGTGATGTGAAGTCATGTGACCGTACTGTAGTTCCTTTATAGCCCAGCATTAGCCTCCTTTAGCTTAGCGGTGGTGATGTGAAGTCATGTGACCGTGCTGTAGTTCCTTTATAGCCCAACATTAGCCTCCTTTAGCTTAGCGGTGGTGACGTGAAGTCATGTGACCGTGCTGTGGCTCCTTTATAGCCCCAACATTAGCCACATTTAGCTTAGCGGTGGTGACGTGAAGTCATGTGACCGTGCTGTAGTTCCTTTATAGCCCAACATTAGCCTCCTTTAGCTTAGCGGTGGTGACGTGAAGTCATGTGACCGTGCTGTAGTTCCTTTATAGCCCAACATTAGCCACCTTTAGCTTAGCGGTGGTGTCGTGAAGTCATGTGACCGTGCTGTAGTTCCTTTATAGCCCAACATTAGCCACCTTTAGCTTAGCGGTGGTGACGTGAAGTCATGTGACCGTGCTGTAGTTCCTTTATAGCCCAACATTAGCCTCCTTTAGCTTAGCGGTGGTGACGTGAAGTCATGTGACCGTGCTGTAGTTCCTTTATAGCCCAACATTAGCCTCCTTTAGCTTAGCGGTGGTGACGTGAAGTCATGTGACCGTGCTGTAGTTCCTTTATAGCTCAACATTAGCCTCCTTTAGCTTAGCGGTGGTGAAGTCATGTGATCGTGCTGTAGTTCCTCTGTAGCCCAACATTAGCCACCTTTAGCTTAGCGGTGGTGACGTGAAGTCATGTGACCGTGCTGTAGTTCCTTTATAGCCCAACATTAGCCACCTTTAGCTTAGCGGTGGTGACGTGAAGTCATGTGACCGTGCTGTAGTTCCTTTATAGCCCAACATTAGCCTCCTTTAGCTTAGCGGTGGTGACGTGAAGTCATGTGACCGTGCTGTAGTTCCTTTATAGCCCAACATTAGCCTCCTTTAGCTTAGCGGTGGTGACGTGAAGTCATGTGACCATGCTGTAGTTCCTTTATAGCCCAACATTAGCCACCTTTAGCTTAGCGGTGGTGACGTGAAGTCATGTGACCGTGCTGTAGTTCCTTTAGCTTACGAGGGAGATGAGGTCTCAGGGTCCAACACAGAAAAAGAATGTTCTGTCTGTTTGTAAAACAGGTATAAATACTACAATACCCATAATTCTCAGCTGCTATTGGTACTGAATGACATTTATTCGACTGAACTTGTACAACATGTTCAAATAAAGAATCTTAAAGGATTGATTGAAAGATGGCACAGGAGAGACAGCTCAGTGATTGTTGTTGAAAGGCATGCTGGGAGGTGTAGTTGTTGACTCTCTGTTCATTGATCTGTTTCCAGGGATACCTCTGGACCCCCTGCTGGTGGTTCGTCTGGTGCTCTTCACTCTGCACACGGTGCTCATCCTCACAGTGGCAGCCATCCTCATCAGAAGGTCGCTGAGCACACACACACACACGCACACACACACACGCACACGCACGCACACACACACACACACGCACACGCACGCACACACACACACGCACGCGCACACACACCACTGTCATGCATCCCCATCACTCCATTCGGTGTCATCGTTACCAGCTGCTGATAATCTGTCTTCACAGGATGTGGGTTTGGAGGAAGCTGGAGGACGCTCCTGAGCCGGTGAGATCGTCTTCTTTCATTCATGTAACGTCTTCATGGAGGGTTTATCATAGACGGAGGTGGTATGAGATATTATAGGCCTAAGTAGAAGTACTCGGATCTTTTGCTTGAGTAAAAGTAGAAGTACTCAGGTCTTGTACTTGAGTAAAAGTAGAAGTACTCAGATATTGTTCTTGAGTAAAAGTAGAAGTACTCAGATCTTGTACTTGAGTAAAAGTAGAAGTACTCAGATTCTCAATATCTATGATATGTTATATAATGATTGATCATGAAAGTTTTCTCAGAGCTGGTGGAGGTGCAGCTAGTCTGAAGTACTTTGTAGACTGCAGGGTAGCTGGTGGAGGTGCAGCTAGTCTGAAGTACTTTGTAGACTGCAGGGTAGCTGGTGGAGGAGCAGCTAGTCTGAAGTACTTTGTAGACTGCAGGGTAGCTGGTGGAGGTGCAGCTAGTCTGAAGTACTTTGTAGACTGCAGGGTAGCTGGTGGAGGAGCAGCTAGTCTGAAGTACTTTGTAGACTGCAGGGTAGCTGGTGGAGGTGCAGCTAGTCTGAAGTACTTTGTAGACTGCAGGGTAGCTGGTGGAGGTGCAGCTAGTCTGAAGTACTTTGTAGACTGCAGGGTAGCTGGTGGAGGTGCAGCTAGTCTGAAGTACTTTGTAGACTGCAGGGTAGCTGGTGGAGGTGCAGCTAGTCTGAAGTACTTTGTAGACTGCAGGGTAGCTGGTGGAGGTGCAGCTAGTCTGAAGTACTTTGTAGACTGCAGGGTAGCTGGTGGAGGTGCAGCTAGTCTGAAGTACTTTGTAGACTGCAGGGTAGCTGGTGGAGGAGCAGCTAGTCTGAAGTACTTTGTAGACTGCAGGGTAGCTGGTGGAGGTGCAGCTAGTCTGAAGTACTTTGTAGACTGCAGGGTAGCTGGTGGAGGAGCAGCTAGTCTGAAGTACTTTGTAGACTGCAGGGTAGCTGGTGAAGGTGTAGCTAGTCTGAAGTACTTTGTAGACTGCAGGGTAGCTGGTGGAGGTGCAGCTAGTCTGAAGTACTTTGTAGACTGCAGGGTAGCTGGTGGAGGTGCAGCTAGTCTGAAGTACTTTGTAGACTGCAGGGTAGCTGGTGGAGGTGCAGCTAGTCTGAAGTACTTTGTAGACTGCAGGGTAGCTGGTGGAGGTGCAGCTAGTCTGAAGTACTTTGTAGACTGCAGGGTAGCTGGTGGAGGTGCAGCTAGTCTGAAGTACTTTGTAGACTGCAGGGTAGCTGGTGGAGGTGCAGCTAGTCTGAAGTACTTTGTAGACTGCAGGGTAGCTGGTGGAGGAGCAGCTAGTCTGAAGTACTTTGTAGACTGCAGGGTAGCTGGTGGAGGAGCAGCTAGTCTGAAGTACTTTGTAGACTGCAGGGTAGCTGGTGGAGGAGCAGCTAGTCTGAAGTACTTTGTAGACTGCAGGGTAGCTGGTGGAGGTGCAGCTAGTCTGAAGTACTTTGTAGACTGCAGGGTAGCTGGTGGAGGAGCAGCTAGTCTGAAGTACTTTGTAGACTGCAGGGTAGCTGGTGGAGGAGCAGCTAGTCTGAAGTACTTTGTAGACTGCAGGGTAGCTGGTGGAGGTGCAGCTAGTCTGAAGTACTTTGTAGACTGCAGGGTAGCTGGTGGAGGAGCAGCTAGTCTGAAGTACTTTGTAGACTGCAGGGTAGCTGGTGGAGGTGCAGCTAGTCTGAAGTACTTTGTAGACTGCAGGGTAGCTGGTGGAGGTGCAGCTAGTCTGAAGTACTTTGTAGACTGCAGGGTAGCTGGTGGAGGTGCAGCTAGTCTGAAGTACTTTGTAGACTGCAGGGTAGCTGGTGGAGGTGCAGCTAGTCTGAAGTACTTTGTAGACTGCAGGGTAGCTGGTGGAGGTGCAGCTAGTCTGAAGTACTTTGTAGACTGCAGGGTAGCTGGTGGAGGTGCAGCTAGTCTGAAGTACTTTGTAGACTGCAGGGTAGCTGGTGGAGGTGCAGCTAGTCTGAAGTACTTTGTAGACTGCAGGGTAGCTGGTGGAGGTGCAGCTAGTCTGAAGTACTTTGTAGACTGCAGGGTAGCTGGTGGAGGTGCAGCTAGTCTGAAGTACTTTGTAGACTGCAGGGTAGCTGGTGGAGGTGCAGCTAGTCTGAAGTACTTTGTAGACTGCAGGGTAGCTGGTGGAGGTGCAGCTAGTCTGAAGTACTTTGTAGACTGCAGGGTAGCTGGTGGAGGTGCAGCTAGTCTGAAGTACTTTGTAGACTGCAGGGTAGCTGGTGGAGGTGCAGCTAGTCTGAAGTACTTTGTAGACTGCAGGGTAGCTGGTGGAGGTGCAGCTAGTCTGAAGTACTTTGTAGACTGCAGGGTAGCTGGTGGAGGAGCAGCTAGTCTGAAGTACTTTGTAGACTGCAGGGTAGCTGGTGGAGGTGCAGCTAGTCTGAAGTACTTTGTAGACTGCAGGGTAGCTGGTGGAGGAGCAGCTAGTCTGAAGTACTTTGTAGACTGCAGGGTAGCTGGTGGAGGTGCAGCTAGTCTGAAGTACTTTGTAGACTGCAGGGTAGCTGGTGGAGGTGCAGCTAGTCTGAAGTACTTTGTAGACTGCAGGGTAGCTGGTGGAGGTGCAGCTAGTCTGAAGTACTTTGTAGACTGCAGGGTAGCTGGTGGAGGTGCAGCTAGTCTGAAGTACTTTGTAGACTGCAGGGTAGCTGGTGGAGGAGCAGCTAGTCTGAAGTACTTTGTAGACTGCAGGGTAGCTGGTGGAGGAGCAGCTAGTCTGAAGTACTTTGTAGACTGCAGGGTAGCTGGTGGAGGTGCAGCTAGTCTGAAGTACTTTGTAGACTGCAGGGTAGCTGGTGGAGGTGCAGCTAGTCTGAAGTACTTTGTAGACTGCAGGGTAGCTGGTGGAGGAGCAGCTAGTCTGAAGTACTTTGTAGACTGCAGGGTAGCTGGTGGAGGTGCAGCTAGTCTGAAGTACTTTGTAGACTGCAGGGTAGCTGGTGGAGGTGCAGCTAGTCTGAAGTACTTTGTAGACTGCAGGGTAGCTGGTGGAGGTGCAGCTAGTCTGAAGTACTTTGTAGACTGCAGGGTAGCTGGTGGAGGAGCAGCTAGTCTGAAGTACTTTGTAGACTGCAGGGTAGCTGGTGGAGGAGCAGCTAGTCTGAAGTACTTTGTAGACTGCAGGGTAGCTGGTGGAGGTGCAGCTAGTCTGAAGTACTTTGTAGACTGCAGGGTAGCTGGTGGAGGAGCAGCTAGTCTGAAGTACTTTGTAGACTGCAGGGTAGCTGGTGGAGGAGCAGCTAGTCTGAAGTACTTTGTAGACTGCAGGGTAGCTGGTGGAGGAGCAGCTAGTCTGAAGTACTTTGTAGACTGCAGGGTAGCTGGTGGAGGTGCAGCTAGTCTGAAGTACTTTGTAGACTGCAGGGTAGCTGGTGGAGGAGCAGCTAGTCTGAAGTACTTTGTAGACTGCAGGGTAGCTGGTGGAGGAGCAGCTAGTCTGAAGTACTTTGTAGACTGCAGGGTAGCTGGTGGAGGAGCAGCTAGTCTGAAGTACTTTGTAGACTGCAGGGTAGCTGGTGGAGGAGCAGCTAGTCTGAAGTACTTTGTAGACTGCAGGGTAGCTGGTGGAGGTGCAGCTAGTCTGAAGTACTTTGTAGACTGCAGGGTAGCTGGTGGAGGTGCAGCTAGTCTGAAGTACTTTGTAGACTGCAGGGTAGCTGGTGGAGGAGCAGCTAGTCTGAAGTACTTTGTAGACTGCAGGGTAGCTGGTGGAGGTGCAGCTAGTCTGAAGTACTTTGTAGACTGCAGGGTAGCTGGTGGAGGAGCAGCTAGTCTGAAGTACTTTGTAGACTGCAGGGTAGCTGGTGGAGGTGCAGCTAGTCTGAAGTACTTTGTAGACTGCAGGGTAGCTGGTGGAGGTGCAGCTAGTCTGAAGTACTTTGTAGACTGCAGGGTAGCTGGTGGAGGTGCAGCTAGTCTGAAGTACTTTGTAGACTGCAGGGTAGCTGGTGGAGGTGCAGCTAGTCTGAAGTACTTTGTAGACTGCAGGGTAGCTGGTGGAGGTGCAGCTAGTCTGAAGTACTTTGTAGACTGCAGGGTAGCTGGTGGAGGAGCAGCTAGTCTGAAGTACTTTGTAGACTGCAGGGTAGCTGGTGGAGGAGCAGCTAGTCTGAAGTACTTTGTAGACTGCAGGGTAGCTGGTGGAGGTGCAGCTAGTCTGAAGTACTTTGTAGACTGCAGGGTAGCTGGTGGAGGAGCAGCTAGTCTGAAGTACTTTGTAGACTGCAGGGTAGCTGGTGGAGGAGCAGCTAGTCTGAAGTACTTTGTAGACTGCAGGGTAGCTGGTGGAGGTGCAGCTAGTCTGAAGTACTTTGTAGACTGCAGGGTAGCTGGTGGAGGAGCAGCTAGTCTGAAGTACTTTGTAGACTGCAGGGTAGCTGGTGGAGGTGCAGCTAGTCTGAAGTACTTTGTAGACTGCAGGGTAGCTGGTGGAGGTGCAGCTAGTCTGAAGTACTTTGTAGACTGCAGGGTAGCTGGTGGAGGTGCAGCTAGTCTGAAGTACTTTGTAGACTGCAGGGTAGCTGGTGGAGGTGCAGCTAGTCTGAAGTACTTTGTAGACTGCAGGGTAGCTGGAGGAGGTGCAGCTAGTCTGAAGTACTTTGTAGACTGCAGGGTAGCTGGAGGAGGTGCAGCTAGTCTGAAGTACTTTGTAGACTGCAGGGTAGCTGGTGGAGGTGCAGCTAGTCTGAAGTACTTTGTAGACTGCAGGGTAGCTGGTGGAGGTGCAGCTAGTCTGAAGTACTTTGTAGACTGCAGGGTAGCTGGTGGAGGTGCAGCTAGTCTGAAGTACTTTGTAGACTGCAGGGTAGCTGGTGGAGGTGCAGCTAGTCTGAAGTACTTTGTAGACTGCAGGGTAGCTGGTGGAGGTGCAGCTAGTCTGAAGTACTTTGTAGACTGCAGGGTAGCTGGTGGAGGTGCAGCTAGTCTGAAGTACTTTGTAGACTGCAGGGTAGCTGGTGGAGGTGCAGCTAGTCTGAAGTACTTTGTAGACTGCAGGGTAGCTGGTGGAGGTGCAGCTAGTCTGAAGTACTTTGTAGACTGCAGGGTAGCTGGTGGAGGTGCAGCTAGTCTGAAGTACTTTGTAGACTGCAGGGTAGCTGGTGGAGGTGCAGCTAGTCTGAAGTACTTTGTAGACTGCAGGGTAGCTGGTGGAGGTGCAGCTAGTCTGAAGTACTTTGTAGACTGCAGGGTAGCTGGTGGAGGTGCAGCTAGTCTGAAGTACTTTGTAGACTGCAGGGTAGCTGGTGGAGGTGCAGCTAGTCTGAAGTACTTTGTAGACTGCAGGGTAGCTGGTGGAGGAGCAGCTAGTCTGAAGTACTTTGTAGACTGCAGGGTAGCTGGTGGAGGTGCAGCTAGTCTGAAGTACTTTGTAGACTGCAGGGTAGCTGGTGGAGGTGCAGCTAGTCTGAAGTACTTTGTAGACTGCAGGGTAGCTGGTGGAGGAGCAGCTAGTCTGAAGTACTTTGTAGACTGCAGGGTAGCTGGTGGAGGTGCAGCTAGTCTGAAGTACTTTGTAGACTGCAGGGTAGCTGGTGGAGGTGCAGCTAGTCTGAAGTACTTTGTAGACTGCAGGGTAGCTGGTGGAGGAGCAGCTAGTCTGAAGTACTTTGTAGACTGCAGGGTAGCTGGTGGAGGTGCAGCTAGTCTGAAGTACTTTGTAGACTGCAGGGTAGCTGGTGGAGGAGCAGCTAGTCTGAAGTACTTTGTAGACTGCAGGGTAGCTGGTGGAGGTGCAGCTAGTCTGAAGTACTTTGTAGACTGCAGGGTAGCTGGTGGAGGAGCAGCTAGTCTGAAGTACTTTGTAGACTGCAGGGTAGCTGGTGGAGGAGCAGCTAGTCTGAAGTACTTTGTAGACTGCAGGGTAGCTGGTGGAGGAGCAGCTAGTCTGAAGTACTTTGTAGACTGCAGGGTAGCTGGTGGAGGTGCAGCTAGTCTGAAGTACTTTGTAGACTGCAGGGTAGCTGGTGGAGGAGCAGCTAGTCTGAAGTACTTTGTAGACTGCAGGGTAGCTGGTGGAGGTGCAGCTAGTCTGAAGTACTTTGTAGACTGCAGGGTAGCTGGTGGAGGAGCAGCTAGTCTGAAGTACTTTGTAGACTGCAGGGTAGCTGGTGGAGGAGCAGCTAGTCTGAAGTACTTTGTAGACTGCAGGGTAGCTGGTGGAGGAGCAGCTAGTCTGAAGTACTTTGTAGACTGCAGGGTAGCTGGTGGAGGAGCAGCTAGTCTGAAGTACTTTGTAGACTGCAGGGTAGCTGGTGGAGGAGCAGCTAGTCTGAAGTACTTTGTAGACTGCAGGGTAGCTGGTGGAGGTGCAGCTAGTCTGAAGTACTTTGCAGACTGCAGGGTAGCTGGTGAAGGTGCAGCTAGTCTGAAGTACTTTGCAGACTGCAGGGTAGCTGGTGGAGGAGCAGCTAGTCTGAAGTACTTTGTAGACTGCAGGGTAGCTGGTGGAGGAGCAGCTAGTCTGAAGTACTTTGTAGACTGCAGGGTAGCTGGTGGAGGAGCAGCTAGTCTGAAGTACTTTGTAGACTGCAGGGTAGCTGGAGGAGGTGCAGCTAGTCTGAAGTACTTTGTAGACTGCAGGGTAGCTGGTGGAGGAGCAGCTAGTCTGAAGTACTTTGTAGACTGCAGGGTAGCTGGTGGAGGTGCAGCTAGTCTGAAGTACTTTGTAGACTGCAGGGTAGCTGGTGGAGGTGCAGCTAGTCTGAAGTACTTTGTAGACTGCAGGGTAGCTGGAGGAGGTGCAGCTAGTCTGAAGTACTTTGTAGACTGCAGGGTAGCTGGTGGAGGAGCAGCTAGTCTGAAGTACTTTGTAGACTGCAGGGTAGCTGGTGGAGGAGCAGCTAGTCTGAAGTACTTTGTAGACTGCAGGGTAGCTGGTGGAGGTGCAGCTAGTCTGAAGTACTTTGTAGACTGCAGGGTAGCTGGTGGAGGAGCAGCTAGTCTGAAGTACTTTGTAGACTGCAGGGTAGCTGGTGGAGGAGCAGCTAGTCTGAAGTACTTTGTAGACTGCAGGGTAGCTGGTGGAGGTGCAGCTAGTCTGAAGTACTTTGTAGACTGCAGGGTAGCTGGTGGAGGAGCAGCTAGTCTGAAGTACTTTGTAGACTGCAGGGTAGCTGGTGGAGGTGCAGCTAGTCTGAAGTACTTTGTAGACTGCAGGGTAGCTGGTGGAGGAGCAGCTAGTCTGAAGTACTTTGTAGACTGCAGGGTAGCTGGTGGAGGAGCAGCTAGTCTGAAGTACTTTGTAGACTGCAGGGTAGCTGGTGGAGGTGCAGCTAGTCTGAAGTACTTTGTAGACTGCAGGGTAGCTGGTGGAGGAGCAGCTAGTCTGAAGTACTTTGTAGACTGCAGGGTAGCTGGTGGAGGAGCAGCTAGTCTGAAGTACTTTGTAGACTGCAGGGTAGCTGGTGAAGGTGCAGCTAGTCTGAAGTACTTTGTAGACTGCAGGGTAGCTGGTGAAGGTGCAGCTAGTCTGAAGTACTTTGTAGACTGCAGGGTAGCTGGTGGAGGAGCAGCTAGTCTGAAGTACTTTGTAGACTGCAGGGTAGCTGGTGGAGGTGCAGCTAGTCTGAAGTACTTTGTAGACTGCAGGGTAGCTGGTGGAGGAGCAGCTAGTCTGAAGTACTTTGTAGACTGCAGGGTAGCTGGTGGAGGAGCAGCTAGTCTGAAGTACTTTGTAGACTGCAGGGTAGCTGGTGGAGGAGCAGCTAGTCTGAAGTACTTTGTAGGCTGCAGGGTAGCTGGTGGAGGAGCAGCTAGTCTGAAGTACTTTGTAGACTGCAGGGTAGCTGGTGGAGGAGCAGCTAGTCTGAAGTACTTTGTAGACTGCAGGGTAGCTGGTGGAGGTGCAGCTAGTCTGAAGTACTTTGTAGACTGCAGGGTAGCTGGTGGAGGAGCAGCTAGTCTGAAGTACTTTGTAGACTGCAGGGTAGCTGGTGGAGGAGCAGCTAGTCTGAAGTACTTTGTAGACTGCAGGGTAGCTGGTGGAGGAGCAGCTAGTCTGAAGTACTTTGTAGACTGCAGGGTAGCTGGTGGAGGAGCAGCTAGTCTGAAGTACTTTGTAGACTGCAGGGTAGCTGGTGAAGGTGCAGCTAGTCTGAAGTACTTTGTAGACTGCAGGGTAGCTGGTGAAGGAGCAGCTAGTCTGAAGTACTTTGTAGACTGCAGGGTAGCTGGTGAAGGAGCAGCTAGTCTGAAGTACTTTGTAGACTGCAGGGTAGCTGGTGGAGGTACAGCTAGTCTGAAGTACTTTGTAGACTGCAGGGTAGCTGGTGGAGGAGCAGCTAGTCTGAAGTACTTTGTAGACTGCAGGCTGATCTCACATCCTTCCTCCAGATCTGGGTTAGGGTTTTTAATGATTTGTAGATTTCACTTCAAAGTAGCTTGAAGACTGAAGTCAGATCACAGCAGCCAATCAGAGAAGGGTTAGCGTGCTTTGGTATGGTGAGGATGATGATGATGATGATGATGATGAGGATCGTGGTGATGATGATGAGGATGATGAGGGTGAGGATGATGATGATGATGATGAGGGTGAGGATGATGAGGGTGAGGATGATGATGATGATGATGATGATGATGATGAGATGATGAGGGTGAGGATGATGATGATGATGATGATGATGATGAGATGATGATGATGATGATGATGATGAGGATGAGGATGAGGGTGAGGGTGAGGATGATGATGATGATGATGATGATGATGATGATGATGATGATGATGATGATGATGTTGTTGTTGTTGTTGTTGTTGTCTTGGTGCTTGCAGGCGATGGCGAGGCCGAGCCACAGCGATCACGTGCTCCAGCAGCTCAACAACCAGCGCGAGTGGGGCTTCCTGTGCGACTGCCTCATCGCCATCGGGGACATCTACTTCCGGGCGCACAAGGCCGTCCTGGCCGCCTGCAGCTGCTACTTCAGGATGATGTTCATCCGGGACCAGCAGGGGGCGGGGCGCCTGGACCTCAGCAACATGCAGATCAGCGCCGAGTGCTTCGACCTCATCCTGCAGCTCATGTACCTCGGCCGCATCGTGGTGGGCAGCTTCGAGTTCGAGGAGCTGAAGGCCTCCATGGCGTACCTGCAGATGTACTACATCCCCGACTCGCTTGAGGACCTCCGAGACATCAGGAGCTCCAACCCGACCCCGTCTTCCTCCGCCTCCTCGTCCAGTTCCTCCTCTGGAGCCACCGCCGGGAAAATGATGTTCGGAGTGCGCATGTACGAGCAGCCGCCAGCTGCACAGGAAGTGGAGACCTTACCCAAAGCTGCCAGCAGGCCGGCGGAGGAGGCGGCTAACGCTCCTCTGAAGGCGGCTCACGCTCCTCTGAAGGCGGCTCACGCTCCTCTGAAGGCGGCTCACGCTCCTCTGAAGGCGGCTCACGCTCCTCTGAAGATGGCTCACGCTCCTCTGAAGATGGCGCCGCCGCTGGGGGACGGAGCAGCCGATCAGCCATGTGACTTGAGGAAGAGGCCCGGCGGCAGGAGTTCGGCTCTCAAAGACCGCCCTCGGTTCGGCCGCACTTACACCTGCGACGACTGTGGCTTTGTCT
Organism: Champsocephalus esox; assembly: GCA_036324585.1. Taxonomy (NCBI): domain Eukaryota; kingdom Metazoa; phylum Chordata; class Actinopteri; order Perciformes; family Channichthyidae; genus Champsocephalus; species Champsocephalus esox. Next base: position 731,801 of record CM070490.1, read on the forward strand.
TCAGCTGCGAGAAACTTCTGATCGAGCACATCCTGACCTGCACCAACCGGAAGGCCTTCAGTCAGCCGAGAGGCAACGTGGAGGGGGAGGCAGAGAGCTCCGCCTCCGAGAGCACGGAGGAACACAGGCTCATCTGTAAAGGCGAGGACGACTGGTCCGACTCCGCCCTCAGGTCCGTGGCAGCCGGCACCGACGGAGAGCCCAGCTCCACCAGGACGCTCTCTATCAAGACGGAACCGGAGGACGGCGCGTTTCCTGAGATACAGATGGTCCGGGTCGGAGAGCACGCCACCAGAAGCCGTAGATCACGGCTCAGTGACGCGGCACGAAACAACCTGCGGGGTGAGAAAGCAGACTGCGACCCCGAGCCCGGCGTCTCCGGCGAGCCTTATGAAGGCCACATGTCGGGCAGCGAAGAGTCGGGAGTCTCTCCAAAGCTCCGCAAGCTGAAAGACGAGAAGCAGGACGGGGACGGGGCGCCCTGTGAGCTCTGCGGCACTCTGTTAACGGACGAAGACAAGTCCGCCCACTACCTGTCCAACCACATGGGTCATATCTGCGCCTGCGGGAGGTGTGGCCAGGTGCTGATCAAAGGCCGGCAGCTGCAGGAGCACGCCGAGCGCTGCGGCGAGTCCCAGGGCGGCGAGTCGGAGGACGAGGCTTCGCTGCCGGAAGAGCCGCAGGGGATGGAGGTGGAGGCGGCCGACCTGGCCTGCCCTCACTGTGGGAAGCTGTTCCAGAGCGAGGGCCTGGCGCTCGACCACGCCCTGTCCTGCCACGAGCAGGAACCGTTCCGCCCCGCGCTGCTGGAGGAGGGCGAACCGGATCACCGCCGCAAACACTTCTGCAGCATCTGCGGCAAGGGCTTCTACCAGCGCTGCCACCTGCGCGAGCATTACACCGTCCACACCAAAGAGAAGCAGTTCACCTGCCAGACCTGCGGCAAGCAGTTCCTGCGGGAGCGCCAGCTGCGCCTGCACACCGACATGCACAAAGGCATGGCGCGCTACGTGTGCCCCGTCTGCGACCAGGGCACCTTCCTCAAACACGACCACGTCCGACACATGATCTCCCACCTGGCCGCCGGGGAGACCATCTGCCAGGTGTGCTTCCAGATCTTCCCCGGCGGAGAGCAGCTGGAGAAGCACATGGACGTCCACCTGTACATCTGCGGCGTCTGCGGGGAGAAGTTCCGCCTCCGGAAGGACATGCGCAGCCACTACAACTCCAAGCACACCAAGAGACTATAGCTGCGACACTCTGGAAGCCGTACGTGGGAGAACAAAGGCACGCACTCGAACACCAAAAAGAAACTGGATCTGCACTTTGAGAGAACCTGAGCAGCCGGTCAGGACTTCCTCGGGTCCCTGGTCCTGAGGAGAGACACTTTAGAAACTGCTGCAGGTCTCTCCACAGCTCACCCGCCTTACTGGACCTCTACTCCCGGTATCTAGTACTGGAGCTGCGGTTCTGTCCAAAAGCCCAAAGAGATGAACCCCCCCCCGCAGGACTCTCAGCCCTCCATGAAACCAGCTCATCACGTCACATCTGAAGTGTTGGACTATAAATATATATGAACCAGTTGTTGGGGGGGGGGTTTCACCTGATGCTCCGTCAGCACCCTGATCACCAGATGTGTCTGGTGGTAGAACCTGGACATGTGGAGACCCCAACGTGTTCTGATAGAGGTGTAGAGTAGGGTCTCTGGATGCTGGGACATTAGCACACTTAGCCTTTTAGAAATGTCTTATATGATGTCCTCAACATGTTGCTGCGGGTGGACTGAGGTCCGGTCCGGGTCCTGCAGACGCTCCAGGTCTGACAGGTGTGTCTTCGTCAGGTGTTATATGCACACACATCTGGCTGTGTGTGGAACGGGTGAGGGTCTCCGTGTGAGTCAGGGAACACACTGACGATTCGCACCGCACCGCTTGGTCCGTCATAAACTTATAAACTCTATCTTTAAAAAGTGTGTTGGTTTATGATCGTGTGTGTGTGATCACGTGTGATCGTGTGTGTGATCACGTGTGATCGTGTGTGTGATCACGTGTGATCGTGTGTGTGATCACGTGTGATTATATGTGTGATCAACTTTTTAATGAAAACTCTTTTTTGTAATTTCTGTTTCCAGGAATCTCAACAGACAATAACTAGATATTAAATATTAATGCCATAAATGATTGCGTACAGTTCCAGTTTCTAATGTTTCCAGTGTGACAGCTCAGACGTTCCTCCAGTTCTCACTTATCCTAAGAATGCACTGAACCCACGAAGAGGGTCTCCTCAAAGAAACAATAACTCTTCTCTCAGATTAAGGGTTTCTCTTCTTCTTTGCCTCTGTGTCAAATGTCCCGCTTTGGTTTCTGTACGGTCCAATAGGAGGACCTCTTTGGTTTCTGTACGGTCCAATAGGAGGACCTCTTTGGTTTCTGTACGGTCCAATAGGAGGACCTCTTTGGTTTCTGTACGGTCCAATAGGAGGACCTCTTTGGTTTCTGTACGGTCCGATAGGAGGACCTCTTTGGTTTCTGTACGGTCCAATAGGAGGACCTCTTTGGTTTCTGTACGGTCCAATAGGAGGACCTCTCCTTCTGTACGGTCCAATAGGAGGACCTCTTTGGTTTCTGTACTGTCCAATAGGAGGACCTCTTTGGTTTCTGTACTGTCCAATAGGAGGACCTCTTTAATTTCTGTACGGTCCAATAGGAGGACCTCTTTGGTTTCTGTACGGACCTCTTTGATTTCTGTACGGACCTCTTTGATTTCTCTTCTTCTTTGCCTCTGTGTCAAATGTCCCACTTTGGTTTCTGTACGGTCCAATAGGAGGACCTCTTTGGTTTCTGTACGGTCCAATAGGAGGACCTCTTTGGTTTCTGTACGGTCCAATAGGAGGACCTCTTTGGTTTCTGTACGGTCCAATAGGAGGACCTCTTTGGTTTCTGTACGGTCCGATAGGAGGACCTCTTTGGTTTCTGTACGGTCCAATAGGAGGACCTCTTTGGTTTCTGTACGGTCCGATAGGAGGACCTCTTTGGTTTCTGTACGGTCCAATAGGAGGACCTCTTTGGTTTCTGTACGGTCCAATAGGAGGACCTCTTTGGTTTCTGTACGGTCCAATAGGAGGACCTCTTTGGTTTCTGTACGGTCCAATAGGAGGACCTCTTTGGTTTCTGTACGGTCCAATAGGAGGACCTCTTTGGTTTCTGTACGGTCCAATAGGAGGACCTCTTTGGTTTCTGTACGGTCCAATAGGAGGACCTCTTTGGTTTCTGTACGGTCCGATAGGAGGACCTCTTTGGTTTCTGTACGGTCCAATAGGAGGACCTCTTTGGTTTCTGTACGGTCCAATAGGAGGACCTCTTTGGTTTCTGTACGGTCCAATAGGAGGACCTCTTTGGTTTCTGTACGGTCCGATAGGAGGACCTCTTTGGTTTCTGTACGGTCCAATAGGAGGACCTCTTTGGTTTCTGTACGGTCCAATAGGAGGACCTCTTTGGTTTCTGTACGGTCCAATAGGAGGACCTCTCCTTCTGTACGGTCCAATAGGAGGACCTCTTTGGTTTCTGTACTGTCCAATAGGAGGACCTCTTTGGTTTCTGTACTGTCCAATAGGAGGACCTCTTTAATTTCTGTACGGTCCAATAGGAGGACCTCTTTGGTTTCTGTACGGACCTCTTTGATTTCTGTACGGACCTCTTTGATTTCTCTTCTTCTTTGCCTCTGTGTCAAATGTCCCACTTTGGTTTCTGTACGGTCCAATAGGAGGACCTCTTTGGTTTCTGTACGGTCCAATAGGAGGACCTCTTTGGTTTCTGTACGGTCCAATAGGAGGACCTCTTTGGTTTCTGTACGGTCCAATAGGAGGACCTCTTTGGTTTCTGTACGGTCCAATAGGAGGACCTCTTTGGTTTCTGTACGGTCCAATAGGAGGACCTCTTTGGTTTCTGTACGGTCCAATAGGAGGACCTCTTTGGTTTCTGTACGGTCCAATAGGAGGACCTCTTTGGTTTCTGTACGGTCCAATAGGAGGACCTCTTTGGTTTCTGTACGGTCCAATAGGAGGACCTCTTTGATTTCTGTACGGTCCAATAGGAGGACCTCTTTGGTTTCTGTACGGTCCAATAGGAGGACCTCTGCTTCTGTACGGTCCAATAGGAGGACCTCTTTGGTTTCTGTACTGTCCAATAGGAGGACCTCTTTAATTTCTGTACGGTCCAATAGGAGGACCTCTTTGGTTTCTGTACGGTCCAATAGGAGGACCTCTTTGATTTCTGTACGGTCCAATAGGAGGACCTCTTTGATTTCTGTACGGTCCAATAGGAGGACCTCTTTGGTTTCTGTACTGTCCAATAGGAGGACCTCTTTAATTTCTGTACGGTCCAATAGGAGGACCTCTTTGATTTCTGTACGGTCCAATAGGAGGACCTCTTTGGTTTCTGTACGGTCCAATAGGAGGACCTCTTTGGTTTCTGTACGGTCCATAGGAGGACCTCTTTGGTTTCTGTACGGTCCAATAGGAGGACCTCTTTGGTTTCTGTACGGTCCAATAGGAGGACCTCTTTGGTTTCTGTACGGTCCAATAGGAGGACCTCTTTGGTTTCTGTACGGTCCGATAGGAGGACCTCTTTGGTTTCTGTACGGTCCAATAGGAGGACCTCTTTGGTTTCTGTACGGTCCAATAGGAGGACCTCTTTGGTTTCTGTACGGTCCAATAGGAGGACCTCTTTGGTTTCTGTACGGTCCAATAGGAGGACCTCTTTGGTTTCTGTACGGTCCAATAGGAGGACCTCTTTGGTTTCTGTACGGTCCAATAGGAGGACCTCTTTGGTTTCTGTACGGTCCAATAGGAGGACCTCTTTGGTTTCTGTACGGTCCAATAGGAGGACCTCTTTGGTTTCTGTACGGTCCAATAGGAGGACCTCTTTGGTTTCTGTACGGTCCAATAGGAGGACCTCTTTGGTTTCTGTACGGTCCAATAGGAGGACCTCTTTGGTTTCTGTACGGTCCAATAGGAGGACCTCTTTGGTTTCTGTACGGTCCAATAGGAGGACCTCTTTGGTTTCTGTACGGTCCAATAGGAGGACCTCTTTGGTTTCTGTACGGTCCAATAGGAGGACCTCTTTGGTTTCTGTACGGTCCAATAGGAGGACCTCTTTGGTTTCTGTACGGTCCAATAGGAGGACCTCTTTGGTTTCTGTACGGTCCAATAGGAGGACCTCTTTGGTTTCTGTACGGTCCAATAGGAGGACCTCTTTGGTTTCTGTACGGTCCAATAGGAGGACCTCTTTGGTTTCTGTACGGTCCAATAGGAGGACCTCTCTGTTTCTGTACGGTCCAATAGGAGGACCTCTTTGGTTTCTGTACTGTCCAATAGGAGGACCTCTTTAATTTCTGTACGGTCCAATAGGAGGACCTCTTTGGTTTCTGTACGGTCCAATAGGAGGACCTCTTTGATTTCTGTACGGTCCAATAGGAGGACCTCTTTGATTTCTGTACGGTCCAATAGGAGGACCTCTTTGGTTTCTGTACTGTCCAATAGGAGGACCTCTTTAATTTCTGTACGGTCCAATAGGAGGACCTCTTTGATTTCTGTACTGTCCAATAGGAGGACCTCTTTGGTTTCTGTACGGTCCAATAGGAGGACCTCTTTGGTTTCTGTACGGTCCGATAGGAGGACCTCTTTGGTTTCTGTACGGTCCAATAGGAGGACCTCTTTGGTTTCTGTACGGTCCGATAGGAGGACCTCTTTGGTTTCTGTACGGTCCAATAGGAGGACCTCTTTGGTTTCTGTACGGTCCGATAGGAGGACCTCTTTGGTTTCTGTACGGTCCAATAGGAGGACCTCTTTGGTTTCTGTACGGTCCAATAGGAGGACCTCTTTGGTTTCTGTACGGTCCAATAGGAAGACCTTTTTGGTTTCTGTACGGTCCAATAGGAGGACCTCTTTGGTTTCTGTACGGTCCAATAGGAGGACCTCTTTGGTTTCAGAACGGTCCAATAGGAGGACCTCTTTGGTTTCTGTACGGTCCGATAGGAGGACCTCTTTGGTTTCTGTACGGTCCGATAGGAGGACCTCTTTGGTTTCTGTACGGTCCAATAGAAGGACCTTTTTGGTTTCTGTACGGTCCAATAGGAGGACCTCTTTGGTTTCTGTACGGTCCAATAGGAGGACCTCTTTGGTTTCAGAACGGTCCAATAGGAGGACCTCTTTGGTTTCTGTACGGTCCAATAGGAGGACCTCTTTGGTTTCAGAACGGTCCAATAGGAGGATCAGCTCTGGACGTGCAGATCAGGCAGGTGCACGGTGTCAGTGTCACGCTCTCACAGTGATGCATGCTGGGGGATTTCAGGCCTCATGTCCTGTGTTCACTTTGAAGTTCTCAATAAACCAAGTCTCTCTCTGTTGGAGGAAATGTGTCTGTCATTTGAGCTGAGGAACAGCTTCAGGGTCCTGACGGCGACTCGGCGTTTAGCAAAGACCTGAAGCGCCCGAGGCCATGAGAGCAAAGACCTGAAGCGCCCGAGGCCATGAGAGCAAAGACCTGAAGCGCCCGAGGCCATGAGAGCAAAGACCTGAAGCGCCCGAGGCCATGAGAGCAAAGACCTGAAGCGCCCGAGGCCATGAGAGCAAAGACCTGAAGCGCCCGAGGCCATGAGAGCAAAGACCTGAAGCGCCCGAGGCCATGAGAGCAAAGACCTGAAGCGCCCGAGGCCATGAGAGCAAAGACCTGAAGTATTGATTCATGTGTTTGAATAAACTGCAAACAGTAAAGTCCACAGGTGTTCACCAAGCAGTGTGCAGACCTGTGGACTCAGACCATTTCAAACCTTTATCTATCCAGATGAATCCCATTGAGATCATTGATCTCTCTTCAGGGAGAGCTGCTCCAGTAGTTCCTCATGAAGCATACACAGAACAACAAAAGGACATCATACAGCATCATGTACGTACTGACCCACGTGAGCAGGTACCACCAGCTTCTGGGTGAGCAGCATCCACCCAGCTTTAGAACATGTAGTGGCACCAGATTGCTCAGTTTCCATGTAGTGTGCAGCCTGCTCAGACAGAGGAGCTGCCTCTGAAGCTGCTCCCCTCAGACAGTCCTAGCAGCTGGCACATCTAATAAAACCACAGCATGCGACCTCAGCAGGAGCCTCTGACACCTCTCCCTGAGGTCAGGAGCAGATATCAGAGGAGGTTCCCCAGCACGGCTTGGTAGGTGAGATGTCCCAGAGACTGAGCCTCCGTGCAGAGAGGGAAGCAGAGCAGCCCTTGCTGCAGGGGGCGGTGAAGGGTTAACGCTGTACAGGCTGTCACACATCTCAGAGCGCTGTGAGACGCAGCATCTGACTGACCAGGCAACGGGCCGGGGCATTCAGATAGACCAGATCCCAGAGTCCAGCACAGGTCAAAGGTCACAGAGCCTTCAGATAGACCAGATCCCAGAGTCCAGCACAGGTCAAAGGGCACAGAGCCTTCAGATAGACCAGGTCCCAGAGTCCAGCACAGGTCAAAGGTCACAGAGCCTTCAGATAGACCAGATCCCAGAGTCCAGCACAGGTCAAAGGGCACAGAGCCTTCAGATAGACCAGGTCCCAGAGTCCAGCACAGGTCAAAGGTCACAGAGCCTTCATATAGACCAGATCCCCAGAGTCCAGCACAGGTCAAAGGTCACAGAGCCTTCATATAGACCAGATCCCAGAGTCCAGCACAGGTCAAAGGTCACAGAGCCTCTTCCTGGCCTCCAGGAGAAGCAGGACGTGTTCCTGTAGAAGGACCCTAGCCTCACCCTCAGCTCCTCAGCAGGTTAGAGACCTGAGGTTCAGAAGAGAGACGATCATCAAGCAGACACCCAGGTGTTTGTAACAGGAACCACTCTGAGCACTTGTCCTTGCAGAGTAACAATATCTACAGCAGGCTCTGGGTCTGTGCAGCTTTAGAGAGAGCGTTGCCTTGGTTTGATCCACATCAGAAGAAGCTTGAGTTCAGAGCGCTGAGTCTGAGGAGTGTTAGAAGCAGCCTGTGATGTAGCACCAGCTCCTGACTGAGGGACCTGCTCAGAACATCACGGGATCATCCGCATGATGTGAAGCAGCTTCATCCACATGTTCCCTGAGCTGCTGATGGAGATGGAGAATAGAAGTGGGCCTGAAACAGAGCCTTGAGGAACACCATGAGTGATGTGTAACCACTCAGAAGACAGCCCATCAGAGTGAGCACATGGGGCCTTTCAGAGAGGCAGTTCTCAGACCACCCACTGCACGGCTGGACATGCCGACACTGAGCAGCCTCTGCTTCGAGATGAGATGATCCACGCGTCGAACGCTTTGGACAGGTCAACAAACAGAGCTGCTCCACTCTGCTTATCATCTAGATACTCTCCACATCGTTCACACGCTCATCGTGGCAGTGATGGTGCTGCGCTGCTTTCTGAAGCCTGACTGATGCTCAGACAGGTTGTCATGGTTACATAGAAACACCTTTACCTGTTCACTCACGAGGCGTTCAAGAGCCTGAGCCAGAACTGACCACTTAGAGACGGCCTATAGTTATTCAATAAGGGTGCCTCCCCTCCTTTCAGCAAAGGCTTCCATACGCTGACTTCCACACTTTAGAGATGGTGTTCGTGCTGAGGGAGAGGTTAGAGAGAGAAGAGAGAGGAGGAGCGATAACATCTGCTCTGTCTTTAAAGAGAAAGGCTCCGCGTCGTCCGGACCGGCCGGGTTCCTAGGGTCTAACTTGGATAAAGCTTCACGAACAACATCGACAGTAAAAGGGGTAAAACTGAAAGGGTTTCCAGACCACGTTGTGCTCATTAAAGCAGCTGAGCATAGAGCCCTGTCCGACAGAGAGCAGATGCTGTGGTGAGGCACGGAGGAGCTCATTACGGATCTCACCGCTGGATAACGATTTAATGGCTTTCCAAAATGTTCGAGGATTATTCAGGTTCTTGACTGACTGATAGAACTTTGATTTAGCACTTTTGACATTTGAAGTGAAGCTATTCCTCAGCTGCCTGAACGCAGCCACTCTACCTCTGAGCCTGAACGCAGCCACTCTACCTCTGAGCCTGAACGCAGCCACTCTACCTCTGAGCCTGAACGCAGCCACTCTACCTCTGAGCCTGAACGCAGCCACTCTACCTCTGAGCCTGAACGCAGCCACTCTACCTCTGAGCCTGAACGCAGCCACTCTACCTCTGAGCCTGAACGCAGCCACTCTACCTCTGAGCCTGATCTCTAGCCTTTGCCCAGGCCTGGTTTCTCTCATGAAGGAGACTGGACAGCTCAGCAGAGAACCAGGGATTGTCTCGTCCCTTTACTCTAAAGAGGGGGGGGCAGTACTCAGATCAGAGGGGGGGCAGTACTTAGATCAGAGCTGGGACAGTACTCAGACCCTGTTCTCAGACCCTCTTCTCAGACCCTGGACTCAAACCCTCTTCTCAGATCCTGGACTCAGACCCTGTTCTCAGACCCTGTTCTCAGACCCTGTTCTCAGACCCTGGACTCAGACCCTGGACTCAGACCCTGGACTCAGACCCTGTTCTCAGACCCTCTTCTCAGACCCTGGACTCAGACCCTGGACTCAGACCCTGGACTC